>JADNYJ010000468.1:0-24453 GCA_015501075.1 Gymnopilus junonius | reverse complement strand
TGAGGTTTCCTTGGAGAAAATCAACCCAATGGTCTACCATTTGAGGTTGCCAGACACTTACCCTATGCACCCAGTATTCAACATTCAACACCTGAGAAAGTATCACCCCTCTCCTGCCGAGTTAGGGGACCGAACCTTACTCCCGTCCACTAGAGATTTCATTGCTACCCCCGAATATGAAGTAGAAGCCATATTAGGCCATAAGCTCACCTCAAGGAAGAAGGGCAATTGTTGAATGTACTTGGTTAGATGGGCAGGATACGGCCCCACCAACGATTCTTGGGTTTCCGAATATGACCTGCGCAATGCTCCCGAACTAAAACGTGAATACCTAGAGTTGCTAGTGAAGTAGGGTACTCTTTTTCCCTTCTCCCTGAGACCAATTATCTCTGTACTTTTACTGATTTTCTTCGTTATTCCTTACTTGACTTATCCGAGCAGTAGAACTGTTCAACCCATAATTCTCCTTATATAAAAGATGTGTTTCCATATTCTCGCTACTCTAATTCTTCAGTAGTTTATCCCTTTTATTTGTCTATGTTTGTTTAGCCCTTTCAACCTAAGTTTGGTTGGACTGTTTCCTTTTTTCTTTCACATTATCCTCTCTCTCCGTTATCCTGCTCCTGACCCAAGTCGCGCATCGTCAGCACTGGGCTCTAGTTGGGTCCGTAAAAGACTTACCGGACACAAGTCGTGCTTTCGGAAGCAGCACTGGTCTGATCGGTCTTGAGGGTGATAGTCATCAGAGCTCTCAAGAGTCACGCTTGTAGCAGCACCTGGCTTCCAAAGTTTCAGAGTCGCGCTTTTAGCTGCACCTAGCCCTGACTTCCCTTCTTTTTCTCTCTCCTCTCTTTTCTCTCCTTCTTCTCAGTCATGTCATCATCCCGCACTCAGTATAGTACCCCATCTTTCATGACGGAACGTCTCACGAGCTTCGCTGGCTATCTCTGTCGCCCGATGATCCTCGACGCCATATGCTTTTTCCTCCCCCCATTTCGCGTGGTCTCAACAAGAGCTGTTCGATTAGAAGACCGCCTTTGGGAACTTTGGTCCCCGAATTCCATGCGGCCTGCTTTTTATCTGGGGACAAAGGACTCCAATATTGACATTTTTGCAGACATCCCCACCCACCTTCGTCGTTGTGATGGTCATCTTGGCCATTTCGACCCCACCATTTCACCTCAACACTTTGACCCCGCCCGCCCTTGGTTAGGTTTCATTTGTCGACAGGGTAGCAACTCTTCCCCAGAATTTGCTTCCCTGATGGACCACTGGCAGCTGTCGACCTTCCCCAATTGCGGATTCTTCAAGTCCACATACATAAAGGAGTTGACGAAAAGGGCGCAGGAAATCGAGCAACGCATCTGCTCGTGGAAGACTGCTACGTTCCTTCATAGGGAATTGTGGGAGAACAGGCCGGGTTGCCCCTCAGAAGATCTGAAAACCCTTGACACCGTCATGATATTCGATGAAGGAGTTGATTTGCTCACGCACGTTCAGTGCGACATCAAGCTTATGTCTGCCTGGTGCCGGATGGCTCAGGCCTTTCACGATGACATCAAAGCCTCGAGCGCCCCCCCAGCAGAGGTATTACCAGTGGAAGAAATCCTCATAGGTGTTTGGTTGAATGGCTGTACAGAGACTGAGGGATTATGGCTTCTGAAGCACAAGGTTCCGTGCTTCATTATCCATATGGTTGATGTTGTCACGGATCCAAGATGCGCACTTAAGTACAGTGCAATCTTCCCCAACTTCGTCCTGGAGACCTCGGTCATTCGCCTCACTTCCGACAAGAACCCCGTCGACCTAGTTGTCGCCCAACATGGTCAGCGCTTGCGGGATGTCACCAAGGACTACGCCATCCAACCTCTCTGGCAAGTTAATCCCCTGATGCGTAAGGATCGCATGCATTTGTCTCCGGAAGGACAAGGTTTCAAGGACGGCGTATACTCAGACCCACGGTTTTCGATGCATACGGATCCCCCGCATCCAGCTCCACAGGACGAGGGTGAAGCGCTTGCACCTCCTGCAGTCCTGGGATTGAAGCCGAACAACAAATGGTCCACGTGGAAGGAGACTATGGATGACGATGGGGAAATGTGCATGATGAGAGTAGGGGGGCACAACAAGAAGGACTTGTCAGGTGAGGTTTATTTCGACCGCGCAAACTACAGGCATCTTTACTTCGAAGAACCCCTTGCTCCCCCGGCCAACTATAAAGCTGATATCACTGTGTTTGGTCAGCCCGCTCCCGATGTCCCCTTCCAGGAAGAGGAGAGCGGACAAGGTCTTCAGCCTCGGAGGAAGTCTCTTTGGGTGTACACGACCTTGGAGCCGACCCCTGGGACAGAAGGGCGCATTTATACACCCCTGACCCCGAATCAGCCCTCCACATCCAGGCTCACACCTCTTCCTGACGACTCTGACTCGGACGGAGTGGTAGATACTAGGAGTCACTCCAGCAACTCTCCCCCCCTGGACGTGGACGTGATCCGCGGATGTCCATGCACTCATTCCCCGCATCACCCTGCTCAACAGCCATCGGTCCTTTCCCCACCACGTCCTCATTCACCCTCTCCTTGCCATCATTCTCCCTCTTCTGGTCACGGTCCTGCTCCCTTAGTCTCTGGGGCGTCAACCTCGCACAGTGCAGCAAGTGAGTGGCGCGCTCAGGTTTATCATCAACATTCCCGTTCCAGGAGTCCAGGGCCACAACCTTGTCCCTTTGTCCCGTCTCGTCGGGAGCATGATCATTGGTCTCCTCCTCGCCCTGCTCTGCCACCTCCTCGCCACCCATCTCCCTTGTCTTCATCTTCTCAGCATGCACCCCCGATTGGAGGTAACAGTCGCTTCCGGGAGTGGGCTCCCATGCGACATCCCTCTTGTTCCCTGGGCAGGACCACTTCTACTTCCTTGTCAGATCACCAGTTCAGTCCCCCTCGCAGTGCGTCTGGGTCTGCCCCAGTTCCTTTCTTGCTGCACCCCTCGACAGCAGCTCCCGTCCTTCCATCTCGTCCACTTCAAACACCCCATGCTCCATCGCAGGCGCCTCTGGTCACTCGTTTAGCATCGCCACCACACAGTTGTAGTGCAGTGGACAAAGGCAAGGGTGTTGTGCATGACAACGATGGCTCTGCCTCTGTGGCTCCTATTTCGCAACAGGTCGACTTCAAGCCCCAGGAGGATGACCGTATGGACACTTCGGAGGATCCCATAATGCATGTTGCAAATCGTCCATTGGGAGATCATACTGCGCTAGATGCCATGTTTCCCGCCATGACAGCACCGACCTTCCCCATCCTAAGGTCTATCGCCGCGAGGAGCAACACGCGCTATTTAAGCATTTGGAGTCTTGCTACATTTTTTGTTTGGGATGACGTTGTGTGCTGGATTAACGGCATCTTGGCGGTTATCAAAGTCAACCTTGTCTGCGTCATCCGCACTAACGAGGCCAGATTCCAAGTCTTCTGGCTCCGCTTTGAGACTATGGAGGATGCAGCTGCCTTCCGAGGCATCGTTGCAGGCGGTCACACTGCTGATGCACATGCCATCGGCTGTGACTTTGTCAATGCTGAACAGTACAGCAGTATCTGTGGCAGGTCGCAGGACGCTTGGTCTCCCATTTCAGGCCTGGAGCTGGCTCAGTCACCCGCCACCTCATTCTTGTCAAGGCTGGAAACCTTGCCTTCTTCCTCCAGCTTGGCAGATAGGTTGTCCTTGACTCCCTCCACTTCATCACATGCTGGCCCTTCTGCCTTGATGGACAGGCTGTCCTCTACTCCCTCTACCTCCAGGCAACCTGGCTTGGGTCTGAATTCAACGTCCAAGTGGAGGAAGACACGCTGGGGCAACTACAGGCTGCCAAAGATGGATGCCAATCAGAGCCTTGCAGACGGGGGGGCACTGTGACGATGGGATATATCATCTGCAAGGCCTTCTTGTAATCCCCTTTTTTTGTTATCTTATCTCGCTGTGATGCCGTAGATACCGTTGTTTACTTTTATTTATTTCACTTCTACTACAACGGTAACTACAGCTTTGTACTATTCGATCATTGCCATTATATACTTTGTCCTGCCACCCTCCGTGTCTGCATGAAGTGAGAGCTCATCTCTACCCTCCTCGGCTGAGCATCCATTAGCTGCTCCCCTACCGAGGGAGACACGGTCTCTCTGTCTAGAGTCACAAGACCCCGGGACGGATCCCACGTCGACGCCGCATCGACTCTCTCTCTTGCCACCTCACCTCAGCACCTCGAAGTCCCTCGTTCGCCAAGTGTCACAAGTGGGCACTGACCAGCCAACCCATCATGGCGGCCTTTATCACCAATATGGCAGGGGCATACTCAGGTTCAACCATCTCAGGCTACATTTATGGTGTGCACGCATGGCACATTCTGCATGGACTTGAGTGGAGGCTCAATTCATTGGAGACAGATGCCTTGCTGAAAGGGGCCAAATGGCTTGCGCCCAACTCATCAAAGAGAAAGAAAAGGCAACCGTACACACAGGAGTTCATAGCCAAGATTCATCAACAGCTCGACCTCAATGACCCATTCGATGCAGCAGTTTTCACCTGTCTCACAATGTGCTTCTATTCAGCAGCCCACTTAGGAGAATTCCTTGTCCCCCATCTTGATGCCTTCAATTCATTGCACCACATCACCATGGCCAATCTCTGCTTAGAACGGAATCAGAACAACCTTGAGGTGACCATCCTACACATCCCTCAAACCAAAGCAGCTCCACTGGAAGGTGAAGATGTCTTCTGGAGTTGACAGCCAGGCCCCACCAACCCATATGAAGCCTTGGACAACCACCAACATGTCAACAATCCAACAGACGATGACCATCTATTCACTTACCACCACAGAAACTGACTCTGCCCCCTCACAAAACCTGCATTCATCAAATGCATCACCACTGCTGCACAACAAGCTGGTCTAGAACCCCTCCAAGGTCACGGCATCAGGATTGGTGCAACTCTCTTCTACCTGCTACAAGGTGTGCCATTTGAGGCAGTGAAAGTCATGGGGTGATGGAGTAGCGATGCCTTTCTGTGATACCTTTGAAAGCATGCTCAGATCCTGACACCTTACATCCAAGCCAACCCCGAAGTCCATGATGCCTTCTCACAGTTGGTCATTATGGACTCCCAAACAATTCTCCAAGGCTGCTGCTAATTCCCAAGGCAACAAACACTTGTGAACAAGTAAGTACAGCAGTCTATCTCCTAGCACAATGGGTAATGAGACTCACTCATCATGTCACTAGACTCCTAAAAGCATGGGTTTCACAGCTCATCTCTTGCCCCACTTTTCTGGTTTAGACTGCTTCTTGGGTCCGGAAGCGCTTTGCGCTTTCACCCATCTCACTTATGCACTACCTGCTTCATAGCTCACATGTAAATACTTACCATCATCAGCATCATTCTTCAATTGATGCCCTTCCCTTCACACTTGACTGCTGGAGTGAAGAGGCAAAGACACCAAATGCAGCTCTCCCATGCTATATGCAAGTTGACATTGGGATTGATGATGGTGGCAAGAGCATATTTCCTGATGAGTCACAAACCCAAATCAGATGAGGTGGCAGTCGAACCCAGCAAGAAGCTTGAAGTGTGGAAGGTCATGTCCTTTGGTTTCACCATTATATTCCACATGAATTTGTTCTGCTGGTGCTACTTCTTCATGCCATACATATGCGACAACTGGAAGGCCTTTTGTTTGGCTGTGCAAACTCCACGCATTGACATCTGATCTTATCTACCTCTACGCAATCATTACCTTTGGGCTCCTGAACTTCAGTTTTGTCGACTTCAGCCTCTCCTTTGTTTTATGAACTTTGATCTGTATACATATCTACTATGTTTTAGATGTACTTTGTTCTACTAGAAAACATCTTCTTGTCCTCTGTTGCAGTGTATGCAGTCCTGGATTTTCATGTAAGTAAATGCTGGCCTATTTGGCTACAATAGGGTTCAAACCTCGGGACTTCTAATTTAAGTAGACCTCGCTGCCAGGGCATCGTTCCATGCACAGACCAATTGACCATTTCTTTCCCTCCATCATTGCATCCTTTTGCTGCTTCATCTTGCTCTCTGGCAACATGCTATACAAATCTTACAGTTTATCTACCTAGAATGTGTATCTTCCTCCTCTGGCTGTTCCAGCATAGTTCATTGTGTCAAGAATTGGCATTCATTCATGAGCCTACTGGGACGCAGGTCCAGGGACCGGTCTTTGACCAACTTGTCATAGAAACAATGAGATCACCTGACCAATCAACATCCGATATGTATGAAGACCTCTGGGAAGCTGAAGACATTGAGGAATTCAAGAGAATATTCCTCGACTGCATTGAATGTACATTACCATTTCTTCAGCTATAAACCTCCATTAAAGCTTCAAACTTTCAAATATTAATATTAGGTCATTATCATGCTTATACAATGGGCCAGGTCCTTCATCATGATATTAGCAAGAACAATCTCATGATTTGGCATCCTGTAAACAAGGTCGAGGTCAATTCTGAAGGTAGTGCATCTGACAGCGATTCTGGGGACAGCGAGTTGGAGGACAATGCTCAGAAAAGCTTCGGCATACTCAACAACTTTGATATGGCTGTGGAGGTTGACGCTGAGGGGCGG
Source organism: Gymnopilus junonius (assembly GCA_015501075.1). Taxonomy (NCBI): domain Eukaryota; kingdom Fungi; phylum Basidiomycota; class Agaricomycetes; order Agaricales; family Galerinaceae; genus Gymnopilus; species Gymnopilus junonius. The sequence goes on along the minus strand of JADNYJ010000468.1, from coordinate 17,805 downwards.
AGTCCACCCATTGGAGCAGGTCATCGAACTGCGACTCTTCCGTTTATGGCCGTCGACCTTTTGGGTAACAATATGGGTTCTGGACCCCATCTCTACCGACATGATCTTGAATCTTTCTTTTATATCCTTGTCTGGGCTGCAGTCCACTATGATTTGAAAACATAAACGACGTACCAAAACTCCGGAGAAGTTTCAGAAATGGCTTACCCATGAGAATGCATATGCGGAAAAGAAAGCATTCCTCTTCAGTTCGATCGATGCTGACTCTAAAATCTACGGATGTGTTGCCAGTGAGTTCAAAGATGTGTGGGATGAGTGGGTTATTCCACTTCAGAAACTTTTCCGTCGTGCTTTCTATTATGAGCTCGAGCGAAAAGAAAGCAAAGAGGGATATGATTATGAGACCATTGATGGCAAGATCACTTTTGAGGGGTTTATGACTGCTATTGGTGTCAAGCCCCGGGGGCTCGAATGAGGAAGAAGCTGAGAGAGGTAGAATGGTTCTTAATGTGTATGTACTTTTGAATGTACCTAATTACCGCTTCCTCGTCCCGAACTCCTACTGGGAATCGGAATACAGCTCGGGGGATGTCTGTCACCTGACCAAACAGCCACAAGTTCAACATTTACCTCCATGCTTAAACATCTTCTCCATCCATCGCTTATATTTCTGGTTGCGTTCAGTCTTTTCAATAGACTTATCAATGAATGATTCACTTGTCTCCCTTTTCTGATATGTGCAAAAACCTTTTGGAAACTGAAGATATTGGAGAGTTAATACTGGCATAATTTCTACCAAGTTTCATGTTAATTGGTTTGCAGCATCTGACCAGATCTAGTAAACAACTATGTTACATTTGCCTTATTTGGTGTAATGAACTTTGTATGTCTGGACTTTCTCTCCTCCTCTTTATGTTTTCGCAAAATTAAGCACATAGGCATGGAGATAACATGCTTAGGTATTTATTGCAATTTTTCAGGACCTGGGAGTGAGTTAGAGGTGTAGAAATGGGCCCGTTTCAAACTCCCCGTCGAATCAAACTCCCGTTCAAGGATAATAACGAGACTTTGGAAAGAAGTACCAGAAAGGCAGAACTTCTAGATCAGCCCACATTTCTAAATAGTTAAAAAGGCACATTAAAAGCCTGAAAACTTGGCGCACAAGGGGGAAGCTGCTCGACTGCTTACACAACCTGGAGCCATTTACAAGTAGGAAAAATGAAAAAACAGAGCATTGTCATGTCACTGAGAATTGTAGCTGTCAAGAGTCTGACACTAGGTACATATCAAAAACTCATGTCAAGAGCTATTCTATCCCCAAGACCCTCAAATTGACCCTCATTCGAGTCCCTGGGGTCTTTCACTGATAGCAGCCATAAACTCTTCAAAAGTGATCTTGCCGTTGATGGTCTCATAGATGTATTCCTCATTCTCTTCTTTTGATCGGCTTCATAATTGAAGGCACAATGGAAAAGTTTATGTAGTGGAATGACCCACTTATCCCACACACCTTTGAACTCACTGATGATGGATTGATAGATTTCAGATTTCTTGATGATGGGATCGAGGACAAATACTTTCTTTGCCGCATATGCATCCCCATGGGTAAGCCATTTCTGAAGGTTCTGTGGAGTTATAGCATGCCACCATTTGTTTTTGAGATCGTAGTGCACAGCAGCCCAGACAAGGATATAAAAGAATGATTCAAGGTCATGTCAGTAGACATGGGGAGGCTCACCAATGTCATTCAAAAGGTCAACAGCCATAAATGGAAGTGTCCCAGTTCGATGACTTGCTCCACTGGGTGGACTCCGCCCCTTGGCATTGACCTCCACAGCCATATCGAAGTCGTTTAGTACCCCAAAACTTTTCTGAGCATTGTTCGATTCTCTGGCATCGAGATCGATCCCATTGGCAGGACGCCAAATCATGAGAGTATTCTCGCTGATATCATGATAAAGGATGCCCTCAGTGTGGTAATGAGCTGAAATTAGTAAATTCAAAATTTTAGGAACGCGTCACAGTGGAAGAAATGATGATTTACTTTCAACGCAGTGTAGGAATATCCTCTTGAATTCTTCGATGTCTTCAGCTTCCCAAAGTGTTCGATGCATGTTACAGGGCAGCTTGGCAAGGAAGGAGGAAGACAGATCACTGCACGATCGATGCATGCCGCACGGTAAGGGTCCGGCAATCATTTTCTGACTTAAAAGTGACGATTTACATTCATACAGTGCGTAGTTGATACATACGATGTACGTATCCGAAATCTTATTATCTCTCTTCTCGTTCCAGTCCTCGCGGCTTAACGCCAATAGTCTCCATGAACGTCTCGAAAGTAATGAGTGCATCAATAGTCTCGGGGATATATCCTTCATCACGTCGATGTCGGGCTTGATGAATGAAAGCATCACCAAAAAGCTTATGAAGTGGATAGATCCATTCATTCCAGACACTTTTGAATTCACTGAAAACACATTCATAGGCTTCAGAGTCATCGTCGACCGAATTGATGAAGAATGACGACTTTGCTTTGTGAGCATGCCCATAGTCAGCCCAGTCCCTAAAGTGCTCCGGAGTTTCGATATGCTGTTTCAGTTTCAAATCGTAGTGGACTGCAGCCCAGACAAGGATATAGAAGAAAGATTCAAGGTCGTATCGGTAGAAATGAGATCCGGGATGCATCTTTTTATCCAGAAGGCCGGTAGCCATAAACGGAAGAGTCCCAGTTCGATGACTTGCTCCACTGGGTGGACTCCGCCCCTCGGCGTCAACCCCCACAGCCATATCAAAGTCGTTGAGTATGCCGAAGCTTTTCTGAGCATCGTCCTCCAACTCGCTGTCTCCAGAATCGCTGTCAGATGCGCTGCCTTCAGAATCGACCTCAACTTCATTGACAGGACGCCAAATCATGAGATTGTTCTCGCTAATATCGCGATGAAGGACCCGGCCTGTTGTATAAGCGTGATAATGACCTAAGATTTAGAAGTTTGAAGCTTTAATGGAGGTTAATAGCTGAAGAAATGGTAACGTACATTCAATGCAGTCGAGGAATATTCTCTTGAATTCCTCGACGTCGTCAGCTTCCCAGAGGTTTTTATACATATCGGAAACAAGAACATGCAAGTCCCTATCCTTGATAGGTTTCGTTGAATCTACTTCGGTAAGTTCCATCTTGGACCGCGGAATCCCAAGTTCAGCGCTGTTGTACGTAGCATGGAAAATAGGGTTCGGGAGATTGTTCGTCCAGGCGGGAATAGCTTTGCGGAGGGCCGCCAAAATGCCTCCTTCAGACTGTCGACTGGTGTATTGCCAACTTAGCTTAATCACGCAGTGGTCCCGATAGAGGCACTCGTTCATTGTATAAATTTGAATAGCAGCAACGAGGGTTCCCCGTCCCATAATACCGCGGTATTTGAAAAGGAACTTCTTGATTTGGAAAATATAATCCTTCTGCGTGGGCGCTTGTTTGGGTAAACGGAAACATAGCGATGTCGATTCCTCATGGGCAGGTCGTTCGAGAGGCGAGATGCAGGCTTCGGTGACAGGAATTTCATGGTCAGATGGAGCTGTGAACTCGTAGATATGGGGATTAAATCCAGAATGACTCATATCGGCTTGATCAAGGGCATACAGTGCCAGTGCAAGAAACTGAGCACCGTGAGCAGCGTCGTCAAGCTGGAAAGTTTGGGTCCGTATAACGGCGACCCGGTCAAAGTACCATAAACTGATTCTCGTCCCCTCAGCTAAAATCCCAGTAACAAAGTGGCGGTTGGAGGATCCAAAGCACTCCAAGATGTAACTGGCAACCTGGAGCTCATCTTGGGTGAGGCTAGTTCGATTGCGTTTGCGGTCTCGAGCGCCATTATTGTCTTCCGCACCATCGCGAGATCGCTTCTGACCCGGCTCTGCCTCCTTTGTGGATCCAGAAGTACTAGTCGAAGTAGAGGAGGATTGCTTCACTTTGGAACGTCGTTCAGACTTTTTGGGGCGTTTTTTAGCTTGCGGCGGGGGGTTTTCTAACTGTGAAGTACTACTCGAAGACGCCGCATTGCCTCCTTCTTCGGCGATCGTGTCGAGCCAGGATTTCGGCCCGTGGGGTTTTTTGAACTCCAGAGGCGCTTTTGCGAAGTGCCACCGAATATCCTCCATGGGCGTCCAAAAGCGCACGAGATCTGGCTTGCGTCCAGTGAATTCACTGATAAGCATCGTTGTCCCCTTGCCATCCCAGAAATCAGTCTGTAATGAGCCCGGGTCCTTGTGAAGAATCGAACAGACTTTGGTCAGAAGGGACTGTGATATATCGCGAAAGGGCTTATGGAGGTCGATTTCTTTGCTCCTCGCGTATCCAAGTACGGATGTGTAGGAGGCCAGCTCCTCGGGTGAATGAGCAATGCTGCTGCTGATGATGGTATCGGCGTCGGTCTCGTCAAGGCCCAGATGTTGGTCACGAAATGTTTGACAGAAACTGCTCTGTACGTATGGTTGTTAGTCTCTATCTTGAGAAATTCTTCATCGTGTCCACGTCGTGTTGAACCATCGTGGAGGCACCTGCTCTGTATGGGGTTGACATGTCTGAGTCGTCTGTATGGTAGACATATGAGGAATGAGAACCAAAATAAAGAGACTTCACTCACCTGAGGAGGTTTCTTGGGATGTATCGGACGTCGAAGAACGAGAGCGTGAACTAGAACGGGAAGCAGAGGAGCCAGACCGAGAACTTGAAGGCGACATGTTCGCAAAGCCCTTTTTATAAGCAGGGCAGAACTGTGAAATTAGAAGAGGAGTCTTAATCGGGCTCGATCAGGAGGGAAAAGGAAGGACGCGACCAGAAATGTAAGCGACAGATGAAAGTTGTGAAGAATGAACGCGAAATGCTCGTAAACAATGGCCGTTTGTTGATTGGTCAGGTGATCTCATTGTTTCTATGACAGATATTTCAAAGACCGGTCCCGGACCTGCCTCCTGGTAGGCTTCTGACCCCAATTGATGCACCAAGTTGGCACAAAGTCGTGAAAAAAGTAGCATCCGGCTACCGGGCAGGACTGTTCGGTTCCAATTCTCAGGACGACTGTTGCTATTAATCTAGATCTTTTCGATGGGAAGATTAGCCGTTAAGATCCCTCTCTGACAAGGGTTCGAACTTCGAAGCAGACTTGTAGTAAAGAAGTAAATTGCCGAGGACTCAGGTAACACGTCAGATTCTGTAAATTGCAAATGCTATCTGAATCGAAGAAATCGAACAATTTTCTGCCCAAATCGAAGCTGTACAGATCCCTTCTTGTATGGCCTAGCAGACAATTTTCCTCTGGGGTGCGAGTAATTTCTATTGTGAGTATCTAGTCTCGCAGATAGACTGCAAATCGGAACCGACTTGCACATGACAATCTCAAAGGAATTTCGGGCAGCATCATCAGGATTCCTAAGCGAGGGTACTGCATCGGCACTTCGGCCATTAGCTTTTTTTCGCTTGTACAAGCTAAAAAAAGGTAATAAAAGGGACGAAAAGCTGGCCATCAGAATCCGGGCCTGGATTGCCGAAAAGCGCATCAAATGTTCAGGAAGGCCAGAGCTGAAGAGGACCACGAAATCGATTTTCTGTATCACGAATCGCGGCACAGGATGCGAATCAATGTAAAAATTTGCCATTACTGATCATACGACGTACTAAATTTTCGAAGAATTGGCCAAAAAGCGGAAAAGCTAAAAAGTAAATGGCCGACTTGCTGATGTGAGTATAAGGGTCTTTTGCAACCGTGCACCTTCTTGTTCCGTTTGCTGTCGAGAAACCAAAAGAAATATTGAATCGGTACAATTTCGGGAGGGAGCTTCGACTCAGGACTCGAAATGAAGGATCAGAAGGTTTGTCGCGGAATTATGTTTGTTAGCACTCTTGTCACTTTACTGGACCTTGTTTGACATCCGCTCCTGGAAAGTCGAATGAGGTACATAGCATTACAATTGATCGATAGCAGCTTAACAGCGTAACTCTGAAGATGACAGAATATCACGGTGAGAATGCAATCAAAATGTTCCTGAACCGATTTTTCTACGATAGAACAGTGTCTGCCTGGTTCGATGATTCTTCGAAGGCGATCATAATGAAATTCAAGTCCACTTCTCAGTCCACCTCATGTAGATAGTGTGGAAAAAACCTTGTAACGAGAGTTGATCGGGACATCTTGAAGCCATAGATTCTAGAAGTGTCACTTCGATTCCTGGCCAGTCAAGCCTTGTATGGTAATTCTCCTCTTGAGTAAGCATGTGGCACATTCCGATGTGAATTACAAATATATATTGGTGTAATGAAAGCAGTGGAGTCACAGAGCGTAGCGAAAGAACGGAAGATAATTGAGCAGCAAGGGTGATAGCCAGCCGTTTGGAATCAGTGTGCGAATTACCCTCCTCAAACAGAAATTCCCATATCGAGCACTAGGTCATTCGAAGCCACTCAGGAAAACACATTGAATCTTATCGATTTGATTTCAACAGTATTCGTACGACTTGGGACTAGCCAAAAATCACGCCTCTTGGCGTCTTCCTTGCATTCACACGGCACTCCAGTTCACTGTTCACATGCCAGACAGCCAGAAATTAAGAGAGGAAAGGCATTTCAAATTTCAATCATGCCCTCCATCTCTTCTCTGACGGCTGAAACATGAACACACTTATGCGTGTCGGTCCGTGATCCTAGGTCCTGGTTCGTCATTTCCATGGAAGTATTTACCGCCTTGTGGTATACTTGACCGTTTTGATTTCATCCCAGTCCACCCCTTTCAGTCAGTACCTTACACTCCCGTCTTTCGGCGTGTTATTGTTCAAGTTGGTGCCTCGATGACGGACTTGTAAGACTACTTTATTCAGCGCACAAAGAAGGGTCATGTAAATTTATTTTCTCCCAAATTTCACCATAAAACGGGTTCATGCAGCTTCCCACAGACGTATTACGGACTGACTCTCCGGCCTGATAATCTTGTAAGTACCATCTGGAACTTTTCCTCTCCCTCAAGAAGTGTTCTTTAATTTTACTCACCCACCACCCCCCCCTATGATAATGAAGAATCCAAATTCTAAATGTGAGATTCTTTTTATCTGCAACTTTTCCTTCGAGTTCTTGCTGTGCTGACGACTTTAAAACATAGAAATAACATCGTTCACCATCGATCCTGCCACTCAAGCCATGGCCGCGTTAACCTTGGGGAACGAGCATACCAGTTTCTCAGACAACACCGATCCATCTTTCGAGTTGGTAAACTCACTAGATGTCCCTATATCAGGACCGATATCTATTTGCGCTTATGGATACACAGACGTAGTGGCGACATTGATGGATCAGGCTAGTATACCTGGAAATGGGCTTGAGTAAAAAAGAGAACGATTGGAGCTAGACCATGTGCTTGAGTTTCCTGCGTCGTCTGAGTCTTCAATCCTTCCAGATGGTGAGTACGAGCTGCTCTGGTCCTCGTCAATTCGATTCCTAATCTTTCCATTTTTGTTTTGGTTGTTTTAGACCTTCATATTCCATCGGAGCAGGTGTTTGCGATTTCAAGCTTTCCTTCTAGTACCGAGTCAGTGGGAGAGGAACAGTGTCACTGGGAGATTCTTGGATCTGAAGCCCTGGAGTCAATCACGCCGTTCTTCCCAGTGAATGACCCGGATCCTACATTGGACGAGGTGGCGGGCTTTTTCGATTCGTTCAGGTACGGATATGTGAGGTCTCTTGAAATCCACAATATTGGCTCTCGAGCTCGGGTTTACCAGCAAGTGCTTCCGAAATCGAGGCTCAAAAATAATAACATGCATTCTTTCTTTTGTCTGTTAATACTTGGTGTTTATCGAGAGGCTCTCGGCTGTATGTATTTTACTGTATCGTCATATATGAACAGCCTTGGTGTACTACTGCCGTCCGTCATATTGATATCATAGGCTTTGCCACCTCTTTGGATAGGACGAGTCACGATATTGAAGTGTTGCCTCGGTAAACTTTCAAATGCAACACTCCCATCAAACTGTCTGCGCATCGAGCCCTGTCAAATTTTATTCATTTGGTTCTCTTTACTATAAAACACGTTTCTGAACGTAGGATGGAGGGGAATAATCCATGCTACAATCGAGTCTTCTCTTAATCTTAGTCGTCGTCAGGTCGGAAAGCGGAGTGGAAGGCAGAGAGGCAGAGTCGCAGGAGAATGAACATCCAGTCGAACTTGGATATTCATTGGTGTAAGACAGTAATCCAGAGCTGTAACGCGGCAGGGGAAAGCCCAAGAAGCATCGTTGGTGAGAATCCGATTTCGAGCTGGGCAGGGTGACAAACTAGGTGAATGTAGAGGAAGGATTCGATCTGGTGGCGGTATATTGCCCCATCTTCTCGGACGCATGGAGGTTGAAAGCCCTGAATGGAAATGTTTCTGTTCAGCACCCGTTACGTACAGAGCTATGGAGATAATAAAGTCTGTCACGACAGCAAAGCTTTCGCACTGGTCGAGGCACCGGAAAAGTGTTCATTTTCCCATCCGCTAGATTTTGCTTTGTATGCGAGCGCCGAGATATCCGTAAAATTTCTGGAATAAGAAGCGAAAACCCAACGCGTAAGATGAATCTTCCAGAACGGTGCTGACAGCAAAGCTGAGTTCAGGCTGAGAGATTGACAGTTGGATAGTGATAGAATATATAGTAACAAACGCGATGCGCGGGAAAAACAAACGCGTTACGGCACGGGAATGTTTACGATCACGCGACCGATGCACCCCCACGTGATGGTTGAACAAAACGCGATTACCTCGTGGCCTTGGTTCGTTTCCTGATCCCGTTTTTCCTTTCGTCTCGTCGACGCTCCACAGCCAGCTAGACTCCCCCCAAAGTCAATTATTGACTTTTACAGCGTCAAGGCGTTAGGCCTGCTCTGCTCTCCCCTGTTCTATTCTGCTTTATTCTTGCTGCATACCCCTGGAAATCCGAAACACGCAAGATGTATCAGGCGTACAACTACAACAAGATGATGCCTCCTCTCCCGCCCCAGCCTACCGCCAGCCTCCCTCAGGCTCAGGCCCAAGCACAAGCGCAGACGCACCGCCGCCATCCTCTTAGTAATGCAGTCAACCACCACGTCAACCACCAGGCCCAGACCCAACACCAACACCAGCAGTACCTCCACCCGCACCAGCACCAGGGTCATGAAACTCACACCCCGCCAAAGCCGCCGACAAAGGCCCCTCCGTCGCCGCCGCTCCCGAGACAGAACAGCAAGACGGCCCCTCCGTCCCCGCCAAAGGTGATCACGGATAAGACGGGGAGGATGCAGTTTAACCGCGTGGGATTTTTAGGGGAGGTGAGGTGTTCTTTTTTTTTTTTTCGTCGCCTTTTGGCGACTTGGTTTGACGCCAGTAATTTGTTTGGAGAGGTTGGGCATTGAATTGGCGTTGGGTTTTTTCTCGCCAGCTTTTCTTAAAGCGTCTTGGATCTTTTACATTTTATATTATATTTTGTGGTGTTTTGCTTTGGACGTTCCTTGCTGAATATATTTTATTTTTTAGGGTGGTTTCGCGCGTGTCTACGAAGTCAAGGACTCCGAGGGTCGCGTCTCGCGTGTAAAGTTGTCACCAAATCGTCTCTCAAAACCAAAAAAGCTAAAACCAAAGTACGTTTCACTCTTCCAAACTACGTCCCTCACCCTGATACTCACCCCCTCTCCTCATGCAGCTCTACGCAGAAATCAAAATCCACCGCTCTCTCCAACACCCCAACATCGTGCATTTCCAAGACTGCTTCGAAGACAACGACAACGTCTACATGACGCTCGAACTCTGTACCTCTGGTTCATTAATGGACATGCTGCGCCGTCGTCGGCGGTTCACCGAACCTGAAGCGCGCTTCTTCATGGTCCAACTCATCGGGGCATGCCACTACATGCACATGCACCAAGTCATCCACCGGGATCTCAAACTAGGCAATTTATTCCTAGATGGGAATATGAATGTGAAAGTGGGCGATTTTGGCTTGGCCGCGCTCATTGAGAACCCTGGAGAGAGGAAGAAGACGATTTGTGGAACGCCGAATTATATCGCACCTGAGGTTTTGTTTGATACCGCGAATGGACATAGTTTTGAGGTCGACACGTGGAGTGTGGGTGTTATTTTGTATACACTGGTCATTGGCCGTCCGCCGTTCCAGACGAAGGATGTGAAGGCGATATATAAGTAAGTTCTTTTCTATTTTTTTTGGACTTTTGACTCATCGTATTTTTTTTTTTCACTTTCTAGGCGGATAAGGGATAATGAATACGAATTCCCTACAGACCGCGTCATCTCTTCCGCCGTGCAACACCTCATCTCGCAGATACTCACTCCAGACCCATCGCAGCGTCCCACCTTGCATGATATCGTCGACCACGGGTTTTTCACGCAGGGTCCAGTGCCAGCTTATATCCCCACTTCAGCGCATGATGGCCCCCCGGATTTCAAACACATCTCCAAGGCCCAGTCGGATGTGAACCTCAAGAGACTGAGGAAGTACTCTTTGCTCGATGTTGATTTCAGTGCGCAAGGAGCATCTTCTGGTTCTGTGCCCGCCGCTTCTGGCTCTGGGTCTAACGCTCTTGGTGGCGCTGGCGCTGGTCCCGCCAACACCCTCCCTATAACGAGCAGCAAGAGCGTTACTACCAGTATCGCGCAGCAGGAGAAAGAGTTCCAGAAAGCAGTGCAGCCTGGCTCGCCTATCTCAGCGCTGTTGAGTTCGGCGAGACAGCCGTTGGTGATGGGCTCTGCGGGTGGAGGTGGCTCTACAGGTAACGGTGCGGGTGGGGTGAGAGAGAGTCCGCTGTTGAGGAAACTGCAGGCTGTTAGTAAAGCGCATGCGAAGGAGAGTCCACTTGGACGGAGGACTGTGACGCGGGGGCTGGACGGGATCGTGGAAGAGCGTGAGCGAGATAGAAACGCCCGCGAGGCTCGTGATATGCCCCCGCCTGCCCTACCTGCTTCTTCGGGTGCTGGGGTTAATGCGGCTACGACAGGCTCGATGCGGCGTCGCGTGGCGATGATGAACGTGGACGATGCTATTACCGAACATGAGGAGGAAGAACAACGTCTTAGGAAGAAGGAACTGGAGGCCCAGAAGGCGAGGATCGTAGCGCAGATGGCGCCGGTGCGTGAGGAGGGCGAGGAGGAGGAGGAGATTATGGAGGTGGAAGATGAGCCGGAGGTGGAGGAGGAGGAGATGCCGCCGCCGCCGCCGGTGCCAATAGGGAGGAGGGAGAAGGAGAAGGGGAGAGAGGGTCTGCGGGCGAGGACGACGGACAGATATGGGGATTTACGGGCGGAGAGGGAGAATATGGCTCCGTCTGCGGTGGCCCATTCAATGCAACGCTATGCCAGTGGCAGTGGTTCGACACGATCACATCATCGTAGCCCGGGGGTAATAGATAAGGAAAATATGCATTTAACGGGTCAGTTCGTGTTGTTCCTGCTTCCTATTGAGAAAGGATGGCCGCTGATGGCAGCTTCTCTTCCTTTCCTTTTTGGGTGATTAGGGCATACCACAGCCGCCACGCCTCTATCCAAGTTGACGTCGGCGCCGGCTCTCGCACCGGTGCCTCTGACCTCGGCTCCCCCGGCCTCCCGCCATCACCGTCAATATCAAGAACAGCAGCAGCAGCAGCCACACCCACAACACCCTCCATCGTCGTCCTCAACAACAACCACAGCCGCCCCGTCGCCCCAACCCAAACTCAACGGGTTCGACGCTGCCGCCCATACGCTCACGTTAGCGTTTGATGCTCGGGCTGCTGGCAAGTTATTTTCGCACCCCCTGTTGGATGAAGTTGGCTTCGGGCAGGGCGGGTTGGAGGACGAGAGGGTGTTCATTGTGAGCTGGGTGGATTATTGTAATAAGTATGGGATGGGGTATGCGCTTACGGATGGGAGTGTGGGGGTGCATTTTAATGATAGCACGACGGTGGTGTTGAGTCCTGATAAAGTGTGCGTACATTCACTTTTTTTTCTCTTTTGTTTTTCATGGCTTGGCAGGCGCTGACGTGCGTTCTTTGTACGTTTAGGCACTTTGACTATATCACATCCAGACGCCAGGGTACCATCTTTGTGCGCAAGTCCTACACGGTCTCTGTGTACCCGACGAGCTCAAGTCCAAGGTGTATTTGCTCAAACACTTTGAGCGGTATATCATGGACAGGCTGTATGGCGAGTACGACTATACGTTTGAAGACACGAAAAGAGAGCGTGGGATGGAGTGGGTGCAGAAGTATTTGAGGATGAAGCATGTGATCGTGTTCAAGATGAGGCCACGACGTGTTGCAGGTAAGCTTGGTTTGGACGACTCTGTAAGCCAAGATGTTAATGCTTTTTCGTTTTTGCAGTTCAACTTTTACGATCACTCCAAGCTCATCTTATCCTCGCAAGGCCTGCTCATCACCCACATTGACAAGCACTACAAGATGACGCGCTGGACGCTGCGCGACGTCATGGCGCAGTCTCTCCTTCCTCCTTCCTCTGTTCAAGCCGGCCAGACCCAGAGCAGGCAAAGTTCGTAGCCAAGCTCGTGGATAAACTCAAGTATTGCAAGGAGGTGCTCATAAGCATCAAGAACGCGGGTGGACAGGCGGGTGTGGAGGGTGCCGAAGGGATGAATGTGGGCATGGGATGGGGATGGGTGGGATTGGGGAGGCGTTGTAATTTATATCTCGGCGTCGAATGCGAATGGGAGGAGAGGGAAAAGAGGACGATAGGTCGTTCTTTTCCTATTACTTTCCTACTCTAGGAACTGTTATCGTCCCTTTGCAGACTGATTTTGTCGTCGTCGAGTGGCTTTTCTTTTGTTTTCGGTTTTTCTGTTTCGCTTTCATTTTCTCTGTTTCCGTTTCTTTTTCCGCTCTCTCTGCTCTCTCTCTCTCGTTTTTTTATTTTCTAATCTTGCATATCTCACATTGCATTGCATCGCATCAAAGTCAAAGTCAAAGTTCTAGAAACGGGACCTCTTCGTAGGACGAGGTGTTAGTTTTATTTATTTATTTGTGATCGTTTTCTTTCACTCATTCAAATTTCACGTATCACGCATCACGCATCAAACTCAATCACAATCTTTATCACAACGGTTTTATTTATGTTTTCTGTCGTGTTTTATTCTCTCTTTAAATGTCTGCTATGTAGAGTATAATATACCCTCAAGCTTTAACTTTGTATGGAATAAGTTGGCCACTCTAGCAGTCTTTTTTAGCTCCTGCAACTTGGTAAGTCGAAACAGGTCGGCATAAGATATACTGACCATGGAATGATGGAGAGTATAATTCTGAATACGTTAAATTTGGTCAACAGGAGGTAGTACAACAATATGACTATTTAACGATGATACAATTGAGCTATTACACATACTTGATTCCATACAACAATGAGTTATTGTGAAAACAATGTTGTTCAATAAGGGCCATGGCTACCCACTAGTGCTTAAGCTGCAACTCAGCATGTTCAGTTTGACTTCAAGCTTAATGACTGTGAGCTGACACTTCCTATTGAGTAGCTAATGCTGTACTCAATGTACATAGCATATGAAGCAGTATACCTAATCGACCTATACTGCATTCTGACCAGCGTCGTTAACAATTTCTCGTACCACGAAGATATCTTTCGAGCATAGCAATTAGTATTAAGTACATTCTATCAATTCTGCAGATTTCAATTATGAGATGGAGAGACAATTAGCTACGAAAAGAGTCCCATGGAGTATGGTAAATAAAACGACCAGAACACGGTCGCCGGGTTATAAAACACCACATGGGTCATATCCATCCACATCGAGATGGTACATTGTAAGCAACGCACCCTAGCGAAATGGACGAGTTCAAGTCCCACCCGCCAAGGCTGGTACAGAGGGTGAAGGTCCCCGAAGGCGAATATGCCACTGAGTCGCCTGAAAGGGTTATCAGGGTCCAGGAAAGAAACAAGGTGCCCTAGGTGTTCGGTGCTCTGTGATCGAAAGCGCGATATCAAGCACATGAATAATATCGATAAGTAATGAGAAAAGGAAGGGTAAATATATTCGAAAAATGCTCACAGCTTGTCGGATAACGCGATAGGCTCGAACTTTGCCAACGGTCCACACCCACCTTCTCTGGAACGGGGACCAGTAAGGAACCGCAACGAAGTCGTTCAGCTATAATAACGAGAATATTAAGTTCATGGGCAGAACAGCGCCGAGGTTACTCACGCCATAGTAGGGCCTGCCTCTCGTCAGCTGCAGAAATTCCTCCGTCCTATCTGTTAATGCCGGCTTGTAAGGACTCGGCATATCGTCGTCTTCATTCTGCCAGCGGCGATCCATGGAAAAATTAAACAGAGTGGCCAAGGGTTGGGATAATGTGTGGCGCGGCGTAGAACTTCTCATGGGGGCCTTATATTGCTGGCAGAGAAGAAATGGTAGGTGCATAAGAAGGAAGGGCACGCATAGAATGAATAGCGATATAATTACATATATTCCGTTGTAGGCCATCTTTCCAAACAAGGCGAAAGTTCAAGAGCGACATATCGGCCTATTGTTCCATCTGATGCGCTCAAAGGCCTAAATAAAGATTTCGATATCAAGCAATCACAAGGACCAGTTGTTTTGTGGACGCACACAAATGTCATGGAAGACAACAATAGAAAGCACTAGCGCCCTTTTAGTGCTGCGCAGTCCAAAGATAGACGAATCCTGACTGATTTATGTACTAGGGGTGCGTAAGAATGGTGAAGAATCGCCGTGAATTGTTGCCTTCATGACTCAGTGTCATATTGTGAACTTTTGTAAGGCGCCACATAGAAACTGTGAGAATTGGGGTCGTCAGATGAGTCAGAGCAGAATCAGAGCAACAAAAGGGAATATTTTATAGTTTGCGCACCTGTTATTCGTGAGGCAGCAATAGGTTCAAGCATAGATCTGTTTCATGGGTCATTCATTTCAGTACATCATTGCCAACCGTCGTCAATTCGTCAGATATTCGGAACACTCAACACGAGGCAGTCTAGCTGCGGAACTTTGAAGTTGGGAGTTACATTGCGAGAGGCATAGTACAAAGAAGTTAGAATTCATGAAACCAGAAAACAGATAATAACTCAAAGAGTAAGGTTATACTCGTATTCACTACTTGTGGTCTCAGCAATCCAAAGAACAACTGCCGACAGCATTAGGGCAACACTTTGCGATACGTTTGCGTAGCCATAATATTTAAACTGCTCCGGATACCCGTTCAGAACGTATTTGAGGACAAGAACAGTCTGAGAGCAGAAGAGCATCCATGAGCATAGGAATAAGGTAGACGGGAACAAATGATGACGCACCACACTCCCCGCGAGACCGCCCGCCATGAAAGCAAACCCTATGAATAGGAACAATCGTGCTCTCCACACGGCTCTGGCGTCTCCGAAACCTTCATCACCCTTGATTCTATCTTTGTCGATGAGGTTGATTACCAAGTATCCGAGTAACGAGCAGATGCCTGGGATCCAGTCAACGAAAGTGACATGTACAGGTGGTTCAGCATCTGGTGGCGCTCCGTAAGGTGCCTTTGCGTGAGCAGACAGTATAGCAGCGTCCAAGAACGTCCAGTTGGCCAGAGCAAACTGTGAAGAAAGTCAGAACATCCTCCAGACGTTGAAAATGGAAGGCACCGCACCAAAGCTCCTGCCAGGTATACTCCCACCGTTCGCCGATGTCTCCCTAGCGTGATCTCTGGAAATGGGTTAACGCACACCCTCCTGGGGTCATAATTCACTCGCGGCAATGACATTGAGGAGAGACGGCGACGGGTATGTTGGGTGGTGGTCGATGGTAGAGGTTGGGAATGGAGCTGCGGTGAAGGGGCGGTCGCTGCTGGCGAATGGGAACCGTGGGAACTAAATGCCTCATCTGTAACCACCTCCGTCCGCACCTGGATTTCCAAAGGCACCATCGGGGGTCGCAGCTGTATCTCGGGCTCGTCACTGTGGAAACAGAACATGGTCAACTTCAGGTGTTTTGTGAATGGTGAAGAAGAGGAACTCGCTGTCAAAATCAGATTGCTCTTCTAGTCGGCCCCCTCAATTTCCAGACGTCAACGGCAATCAGCCGGGCGCTTTGACGGCCAGATTCCAGGGAATTCAATTTAGCAGCGATCTGTCTTTCTTTAGTCCATCATCGTGTCATGTATCCCTTTCATGGTTCGATACATCTCTGTCTTGAAGACATTTTCAGACCACAGTTTTACAAAAGACAGTACAAAGATTACTTGATGAATTACACAGACGTTGGGGGTGATTCAGGTGTAAAAAACTCTTCCCATACTACCCCTTCATCGTTCCGGGTTATCCACTTAACTTCTGTATGGGACTGTCCCAAAAACCAATTCTTATCCTTTTTTGTAAGCCTCGGGCCTCTCCCAGTGACGAACAATTCCTTCAACGTATACCGGTATCGAGACTCAAGATCTGAAACGGGCAGAGCGTTGCGAGCCTTCACAAATTCTCGTAACACGCTGGGCGTAAAGTTGGTGCAATCTTGAATGTAAATACGTCCCACCGCCCGGATGCTGTCAGTGCAATCACTCAAAAGAGAGTCGTTAAATTCTGTGCAAGCGCGCATCGTGAGGCTGCTTTCATCGCTATGGATCCAATAGGCCAGAATGTGGCGTAAACCAGTTCCGCGTTCGTCGTCTATGATGCTGTCTAGAATGATATTCTCAGCTACTAGCGCATGATCTTGCCCAATATTGGGCATTTCACATTTTTTGTAGGCGATCGTGCCTGCGCAAAATATCTGGACTGTAGCATAGAGGCTGGTAATGAAATCTTTGGATACCGACTGGAAATAAACGGTGTGAAGTAGAATACGATGCTGTAAGATAGTCGGGGTCACCCAGTTTTCTTCATTGTAAGACAGTGACAAGTCGTGAAAGTGGGTTGTCCGACGGACTGCATGAAGAAAGTATCGCATGAAATTGGTCACGGTGTAATGGCCGCTTCCTAAGAACGTGAACCGTGAAACATAGAGTTCCATACTCCGGCGGAATTGAAATTTCGCGAATGACTCTGGAGAATCGAGGTG
Source organism: Gymnopilus junonius (assembly GCA_015501075.1). Classification (NCBI taxonomy): domain Eukaryota; kingdom Fungi; phylum Basidiomycota; class Agaricomycetes; order Agaricales; family Galerinaceae; genus Gymnopilus; species Gymnopilus junonius. Next base: position 744 of record JADNYJ010000468.1, on the reverse strand, counting down.
CAGTGCAAGGTAGAGGAACGAAAATCCCGTCAATGAGAGCTTTTTCAGTTTGCTAAAGTCTGATCCAAAGTGTGGTCGATTGACTACAGTCGTCATCCATGAATCGGGCTCTATTTGAATATCATCATGGGCGCATTCAAGAACAAGCTTCTCGAGATAAGGCGAATCTTTGAGGAAGAAAATATGTGCAGGAGGAAGGGAAGTCGAATATGTAATGTCGAATGTAATCGATTTGCATCGATGAACATGGGGTCGAAGAGCTTGTGTGATGGCTATTGAGCGCTGCTTTTCGGTTTTTCCGTATTCCTTCCCGTCATCTGTGGAACTGGTGAACACCCAGTACTTCCAATTATTTCCAGATCTTCAGACCACAGGAACGCATCAAGGAAGGGCGTAGGGTCTTTCGCAACGTCGAAAATAACGCGAGTCCAGCATTCTGGGATTTCAGAGACTATGGCAAGCCATTGAGTGCATACCGATGCTACGTTGAACGGGAACAAGGATGGTGAACGGGGATCCTGATTTGATAAGGGATCGTCTTGCCACGATAATGATGCGAGAACGTTGAGGATCTTGATATGAGTTCAACTGGGAGTTGGTCCATAGATCTTCCAGTGGATGGTCCTTGATAAGGTTTGTTCAGATCAGTCTGTCCTGTAGTTCGGATTCATCGGTAATATTATTATTAAATTAATGGACTAGTTAAAGAGATTCGAAGACGTGGCTTACCTTGCGATTACGGAA
>JADNYJ010000467.1:0-24558 GCA_015501075.1 Gymnopilus junonius | reverse complement strand
TTCTTCGAAGTAAAGACGCCTGTAGTTTGTGCAGTGAAATAAACCTCGCCTGACAAGTCCTTCTTGTTGTGCCCCCCTACTCTCATCATGCACATTTCCCCATCGTCATCCATAGTCTCCTTCCACGTGGACCATTTGTTGTTCGGCTTCAATCCCAGGACTGCAGGAGGTGCAAGTGCTTCACCCTCATCCTGTGGAGCTGGACGCGGGGGATCCGTATGCATCGAAAACGGGGTCTGAGTATACACCGTCCTTGAAACCTTGTCCTTCCTGGAGATGAATGCATGCGATCCTTATGCATCAGGGATTAACTTGCCAGAGAGGTTGGATGGCATAGTCCTTGGTGACATCCTGCAAGCGCTGACCATGTTGGGCGATGACTAGGTCGACGGGTTCTTGTCGGAAGTGAGGCGAATGACCGAGGTCTCCAGGACAAAGTTGGGAAGATTGCGCTGTACTTAAGTGCGCATCTTGGATCCGTGATACATCAACCATATGGATAATGAAGCACGGAACCTTGTGCTTCAGAAGCCATAATCCCTCGGTCTCCATACAGCCATTCAACCAAATGCCTATGAGGATTTCTTCACTGGTAATACCTCTGCTGGGGGGGCGCTCGAGGCTTTGATGTCATCGTGAAAGGCCTGAGCCATCTGGCACCAGGCAGACATAAGCTTGATGTCTGCTGAATGCGTGAGCAAATCAACTCCCTTCATTGAATATCATGATGGTGTCAAGGGTTTTCAGATCTTCTGAGGGGCAACCCGGCCTGTTCTCCCACAATTCCCTATGAAGGAACGTAGCAGTCTTCCATGAGGGATGCATTGCTCGATTTCCTGCGCCCTTTTCATCAACTCCTTTATGTATGTGGACTTGAAGAATCCGATTGGGAAGGTCGACAGCTGCCAGTGGTCCATCAGGGAAGCAAATTCTGGGGAAGAGTTGCTACCCTGTCGATGAATGAAACCTAACCAAGGGGCGGGGGTCAAAGTGTTGAGGTGAAAGTGGGGTCGAAATGGCCAAGATGACCATCACAATGACGAAGGTGGGTGGGGATGTCCACAAAAATGTCAATATCGGAGTCCTTTGTCCCCGGATAAAAAGCAGGCACATGGAATTGGGGACCAAAGTTCCCAAAGGCAGTCTTCTAATCGAACAGCTCTTGTTGAGACCACGCGAAAGGGGGGAGGAAAAAGCATATGGCATCGAGGATCATGGGCGACAGAGATAGCCAGCGAAGCTCATGAGACGTTCCGTCATGAAAGACGGGGGTACTATACTGAGTGCGGGATGATGACATGACTGAGAAGAAAGAGAGAAAAGAGAGGAGAGAGAAAAAGAAGGGAAGTCAGAGCTAGGTGCAGCTAAAAGCGCGACTCTGAAACTTTGGAAGCCAGGTGCTGCTACAAGCGCGACTCTTGAGAGCTCTGATGACTATCACCCTCAAGACCGATCGGATCAGTGCTGCTTCTGAAAGCACAACTTGTGTCCGGTAAGTCTTTTACGGACCCAACTAGAGCCCAGTGCTGACGATGCGTGACTTGGGTCAGGAGCAGGATAACGGAGAGAGAGGATAATGTGAAAGAAAAAAGGAAACAGTCCAACCAAACTTAGGTTGAAAGGGCTAAACAAACATAGACAAATAAAAGGGATAAACTACTGAAGAATTAGAGTAGCGAGAATATGGAAACACGTCTTTTATATAAGGAGAATTATGGGTTGAACAGTTCTACTGCTCAGATAAGTCAAGTAAGGAATAATGAAGAAAATCAGGAAAAGTACGAAGATAATTGGTCTCAGGGGAGAAGGGAAAAAGAGTACCCTACTTCACTAGCGACTCTAGGTATTCATGTTTTAGTTCGGGAGCATTGCGCAGGTCATATTCGGAAACCCAAGAATCGTCGGCGGGGCCATATCCTGCCCATCTAACCAAGTACATTCGACGATTGCCCTTCTTCCTTGAGGTGAGCTTATGGCCTAATATGGCTTCTACTTCATATTCGGGGGTAGCGATGAAATCTCTAGTGGACAGGAGTATGGTTCGGTCCCCTAACTCGGCAGGAGAGGGGTGATACTTTCTCAGGTGTTGAATGTTGAATACTGGGTGCATAGGGTAAGTGTCTGGCAACCTCAAACGGTAGACCATTGGGTTGATTTTCTCCAAGACCTCAAAGGGGCCAATGGTTCGTTGAATAAGTTTTTTACCGGTTCCTTCAATGTCTACAAGTTTCAAGGTGTGAGGATTGACCAGTACTAGGTCGCCAACCCTGATATCATCAGGAAGTCGCCGCCCTTTGTTATATGCTTGGGCCTGTTTTTCCTGAGCCAGTACGAGAGCGTCACGAGCAGAATTACGAATTTCATTCAAGGCGGTGACAAAATCTTCAGCTTTCTGACTAGAGAGAAAGGGGCGAGACACGGGGTCAGTCTCTTTTACTAACAGCACAGTTGATATAGCAGGGTGGTATCCGAGGAGCAAGAAGCTGGGGGAATACGAGGTCAAAGAATGAACCGAAGAGTTGTAGGTGAAAGCGAGGACACTTAACCATTCTGACCAAGAGGAATGGTTACTGGCGACGTAAGCTCTCAGCATCTGTTCTATAGTAGCATTGAGAACTTCAGTCTGACCATCCATCTGTGGGTGGTGAGAGGAGGATAGAGCCATAACACTGCCATAATGTGCTACTACCGCTTTCCAGAAGTCCGTCGACCATCTTTTATTGCGATCCGTTATAATACGTTCTGGAAGACCGAAGATATTGATGACTCTTTCAACAAAGAGCTTCGCAAATTCAATTTGACTGAGAGTATCATGAGTAGGCAGAATTATTGCGAACTTAGTCAATTTGTCAACTATCGCCAGGACTGCCATGTATTTTAGTTCTCCAGAGGGTGGCAAACCGGTAATAAGATTGAGAGAGATGGTGCAAATGGTCTATGTGGATGTGAGCAGGTCGAAGAGGTCCAACTTTCTTCCTATGGTCCGTCTTGATCTTTTGGCATACATCGCAAGAAGAACAGTATGCAGATGCATCCTTTAGGAGTGTATTCCAGTAAAACACTTCTTGTAATCACACGGAAAACTGTCTGTAGCCAGAGTGAGCACCTTCAAATGGGGAGTCATGAATCCATCATAGCACGTAATTGACGAGGCTCTTAGGTATGCAAAGCCGAGCCTTCCAGTCCACGTCCATGAAATAAAGGAGACCATTTGATCCCTTGTGGAAGTGAGATGGTGTGATCACAACATTGGGATTGGGGACTTCATCCAGATATCGATTCTTGAAGTAAGGGTCTTCTTGGTAGCCCTTAATGGATTCTTTAATCAGATCTGGATTAACAGACACCAGTAAATGTGATCTAGAATCCCAATCATTGTCTACATTATCAGGGGGAGGTTTAACACCCAATGGATAGGTCCAATGATCGCCATGAGGAAAAGGTAGATCTTGCTCCTGGGAAAATTCCCATTCTCCCTCCTCAAACATTTCGACTACCTTGGCTTCATCTTCATCTTCCAAGTGTTGCTTCCTAGTGCAAATGGGATAAGCATGCTTGTCTACCATGTCTTCCCACCACCAGATGGTAAAGGCGGCTTTAGGGGCTGGAGCGTTATACATGCGGTCTTCTGCTTTTTGAGCTAATTCTCTTTTAGAGTCATCTTGTGTGATGTTCATGGAATTGTCTCGAACAGGAGAGTCATGCGATGGTATCCTAGGTAGGCGCGATAGCGGGTCCACATTGGAGTGTATCCGTCCTGGTCTATGAACTATACGAAGGCCAGGATAAGCCACAAACACTGCCCCCCATGCTGCCAGATGCCTGTTCGCATTTTCGTAGACTTGTGCCCATTGCAAAGCAGCATGGTCAGTAATGAGAATGATCTTTTCTCCTTCGATAAAAGGTTGAAATTTCACTAGTGCTTCCTTAGCAGCGAGGGTCTCACGCTCCATCGCACTGTAATTCTGCTTGGCCAATCACAGAGTGCGACTCCAATAAGTGATGACTCATTCAATGTGAACTACTGTGTCCTCAAAAGAGGCTGCCCAGACATCCACTGTTGGTCATTCCATAATGTCCTTGATTAAAGGTGACACTAATGAAGGCACTGGCCCCCCAGCAACCCAGGCTTTATGAAGGCTCATAAACCATGGTTCCCTGCAAATCACTGATTTTGATGGGCTGAACTTGCTGGAGACTCGTGCCGAGTGCCACATCTGATGCATCAGTATACAGGCGATAAGGAGCGCCTTGAATAGGATGACCTAAGATGGGGGCGGCGGCGAGGGCATCTTTGCCTGCTGCCATGCGATTTCATGTTCCGAGTTCCATGTCCAGTGGACTCCTTTGCGAAGAAGCGAGAAAAGGGGTGCTGCGATGAAAGAGTAAAAGGGTATGTATTGAGAGAAGTAAACCACCATCCCTAAAAATTTCTGAAGTTCCATAGCATTGTAGGGTCTGTCGAGGTCCAAAATGGCAGCGACCTTTTCCAAGTGGGTTGAGAGCCCTAGGCGAGAGATCTTTTGACCCAGTAACAGGATGGAGGAATAGCTGACAAAGCACTTGGAAGGGGAGAGAGTGACACCCGCTGCCGAAATCGCTTTCAAGACTGTATCTAAGTGGACGAGGTGATCCTCCCAATTCTTGGAAAAGATGACTATGTCATCGATGTAGACCAGTGCAAAGAGCCAAAGATAAGGGGCTAGCACACCCTGCATGATACGCTGAAAAATGGAGGGACCATTGCGAAGCCCAAAGGGCATTCTCTTGAACTGCCAAAGTCCTAGATGACAACGGAAAGCGTTTTCTCCTTGTCGGCTTCAGACAATTCTAACTGCATGAATCCAGCTAAGGTGTCAAAAGAAGATAGGACTTGAGAGCCCGACAGTGCTTGAATAATCTCAGACTGCCTTGGAATAGGAAATTCATCCGGAATCATCTTAGCATTAAGCTTGCGGTAGTCCATGACAAGATGGGGCTTGCCATTGTGATAAACCACCAGACAGGGAAACCCCAGGGGCTAACTGATGGTTCAATGACACCTGCTTCGAACCAGGCATTGACCTGCTTGTCAATGATCTCCCTTTTCACAGGAGAAGCGCCATACATAGGCACTGAGATCGGCTGCATCCCTGGTTGTAGAGGAACTTCAACTTGTGCAGCAACCTTTCCCAACCTGCCGTCTACTCCAAAGGCATCAACGTTGTTATGCAAAACCATCGCTAAATGGGGTAAGATTTCAGGAGGAATGTCTGGGCCTAGATTGACAAGTTTCGCAATATCACCCATACTGCCTTCATCCGGCAACGCAGTAGTCTTGGGGCCCCAGGCATCATCTTCCTCCAATTGATCTGCATTACCCGAAGGAGCGGTTGAGGCCATCATCAAATCCTGTTCACGAAGTGACCCAGCTATGACAGTGCGAATCCCGTCAGCGGCTGCTGCATAGCGAGGCAAGGCTTTCGCTTCCGGGTTGTCTAAGGAGTTTGGGTCCAACAAATAGCCAACAACATCACCTGTGCGGACATACCAAGGTGAGAGCTTGGGTTTGCTATTGGCAAGTAGGGATTGGACGAAGAGATAAAGGTCATGGGGGCTGCTAGAATGTCGGGTGTCCGTACCGATTAACACCTTGTCGACAACCCAAAGGTCCTGAGATCCGAAGGCTGCATTCACTTTAACATTACAAACTGTGCCGGCGGGGAGTGCATCACGCGCAACTGACAGGGAGGTTGGAAAAATTTTGTTGGCGTCGACTTTGTTTTTGGCATGACGATATGCTTTGGAGCATATGAAAGACTGGGAGAGGAAGGCTTGACGGATCTCAAATCCGAGGTCAACGCGCAAGAGGCCGCGCATATTCTGCTCGGACCTTTTCCGACATGTACCTCACTATGTCCAGAGGCGTGAGTCAGACCAATTTTAGGTAGTTTGAAAGTCTTCTCCTAAGAGTAGGGGTACCCTCATGTCACACAACATAAGCTTCCAGGTCAAAACTGATAATCGATCCGTCTGAGGCTGAGGCAAAGAGCTGAGTCCTGACATAGCCAAGGACTTTAGCATTACCCGTCAAATGGTACAGTTTCATTCTCAACCCTTCCCGTATTTTAGGCAATCCTGTAGTGGAGTTGTAAAATTCTTCGGACATCAAGGTAATGTCGGCTCCTGAGTCTAAACGAGCTTGCACCAGCATATTCATCAGGGAGTGCACTTGAGCTTTGATATGAAGGGCTCTGGATCCTAATGACCCTAATCCTTCAGGCAAGGCATGGCCCTTCTTCGCTATGACAATATTCAGCAAAGGATCATCCGTCTTCGGGAACTCCACGTCAGGGATAAACGGGTTCGACGAAGGAGCAGTTATTCTTTCCCGTGAAGTGTACTGTTTTCTGCGAATAGCTCTAGGAATCGAGGGTGGTTCTTCAACCTCCTTGTTTTTGCCTTTCTTTTCAAACTGGACCCTGCGACGTTGGTTACGATTAGGGCTTTCCTTACGTGCTGCATGCAGGGCATGAGCTCCAGTTTGATGAGCATCTATGATGAATGCTTCCTTAACAGGGGACTCAATGTTCTCAACAATATAAGCGGAAGAAACGAAGCTAGATTCAACAATCATGGCTAAGTACTCTCGGTTCATCTCGGCCTCCTCGTCCGGATCCAAATCTACTTTAATCTGATTGGCACGTCGCAGCATTTCCCATTTTCCGTAGTGAGGGCGGTCACGGAAGAAATGTTTCGGGCTGGTACAGATGTAGCAGGAGCCATTCGGCAGCTTAGCACTGACAATGCTATCGTTCCTTGTAAAAGTATATCCTCCCACAGTTCCTCCAGCGGGGAACTTCGAAGAGCGATCCTTAGTTCCTTTTCCATGAGGCTTAGAAGAAGAGGCAACATGAATCTCTTTTTCCGAGACTTCAGCGTCATCGGACGATTCCTCATCGAGGGTCTCAGCCACATTGGCGGCATGCTTTCTGAAGGGACGAAATGACTTGGGAGTGGCAGGGTTCCGAAGGTTCTTGGATAGGAGGTAGTGGGATTCCAGAGTTACTTTCATGCGAGAGGTCAGGCTTTGCAGCTCCAGCAGAGAGGGACAAGAATATTCATTCAAGATCATGCTCCATTCAGTGGGTTGGGTGCGAAGGATACGAGATACTGCAGAAGGACCGTCGGGATCATTCGAGAAAAGGAACTGATGATGGCAGATTCTGCATTGGATGAATTCAAGAGGCGACTCCATCTCGTGGCATCTTTGTCAGAATCTCATCTCCTCAAATTCCTGCATTTGTTCTCGGACCCACGTTTCATCGAGGAACTGATGACGGATGGCATTCAACAGGTAGTCCCAATGCTGGCTAAAATAGAGTTGTTCTGGAACTGCCAGGGCATCCCACCAGACTCGACCCAGTCTGCTCCAATTGTGAGTGGCAAGCACAGCCATACCTCTCTTCATTCTTTCTCCCAGTTGAGTGAAACCAGCCATTTCACTGAGATAAGTGATGAGAGTCTTGCTCTTCCCATCTCATGAAGGTAAATTGCTTAGATTGATCTTTGGATTCATTTGCCATTCTTCCTCGGGTAAGGGCGCCTGTGCAGGAAGTCCTGGTTGAAAAGGTGGAGGAGGCAGTGGAGGCCCACCTGGGCTGCCTGGGCTGCCATTCGGCCATCCAGGAGGGTTAGGAGGTCCTCCTCCATGGTTAGGAGGTCCTCCAGCATTCGGAGGTCCTCCTCCATGGTTTGGAGGTCCTCCTCCAGGATTATGCGGTCCTCCTCCAGGGTTAAATCCTCCTCCTCCTGTTCCATAAGGCCAGTATGGCCCCCCAGGTCCATTAGGCCCTCCTTGGCTATGTTCTCCCTGACCTCCATGCCCCCCAATCCCGCCAACACCGCGTGATGGCCAGGGATTCGAGGAGGGCTGTTGAGACTTGTTCTGGGAAAATTGGTAACTTGTCCACCCGATGATTGGTGGAGCCTGAGGAGCCTGAGGAGCTTGTTGCATTGTGTCGACATGCAAAATACCTCATCGCATCAGCAATGGCCCCCCGTTTGTCGCCACGCCAGGGTTTAGAGAAGAGGGAAAATTTCCCATCCCTGGCAAAGAGGATATGGTGTGGTTTTTAGCAAAGCTAGAGATGGAAGGCGGTGCTTGGATAGGCATAGGTGCTGAAGCGGAATGACATTGGCTGGCTAAATATGCACTGACAGAATTATTGTCGCCCTTAAACATAGAGGCTTCCATACGTTCGATGTAAACCTGTCAGTCAGCTACTATGTCGGGCAGAGGAGTCTTAGCCTCCATATGCTGATGATAGACATAAGGGGTTGAAGGGTATTCTCGTCCCAATTGGCATTCATTCTCAAGGAGCTCTTGTTGTGCATCGGCTGCTTCAGGTGGCAGGCCATCGGGGAAGTCGTCTCTTGCCGCAAAGGAGGCTAGAACCGCTTTCGGGGAAAGCGTCATGTAGCGGTTTCTTTCAGATAAGGTGGAAGAATTGTATGAAGAGATGGAAAGGGCATCTTCATAATGGAGGAAGGTCGATTTAAGAAGGTTCAAGTACTTCTTGACATGCATGGTAGCCACCTTGCAGTGTCACTGCAGAATAGGGATGGTGAGCAATAGCTGGGATGGGTTATGGTGCCAGGCCAGGGTTCGCAGTAGCGAGTAATTGGGATCAATAATAAGAGTGTGGTTGGTTTCTTGGAAGAAGTATTGGGCGAGGCCTCACAGGATTTGGGTAAGAGCGAGGACAATATGAGCTATTTCTACCAATCCTACTTGAAGGAGTGAGTAGAATGTTCCGTCCTCCAGCTGATGGGTAAGGATGTCGTTCGCCGTGAACAGTGCATCACAGAATCCAACAACAGCTGATTGGAGGTCTTCCCAAAGGCAAAGTTTGTGTGGGCTGTGCCACCTAAGGAGAATATCGTGTAACATAATTGTTTCTTCTGGAGGCCTGTCAGGCATGAGGCAATTAACTGCCCCAAATGCATATAGAGGGTCGATATCCAGTTCGGGGTCGAATGGCTCACAGTACTTATGAACCGAAGTGTGAAGGGCTTCATCATAAATGGGATGGTCGTTCATGAAGGCAATACCCTCAAAGATAAGAACAGGGGGTTCTTCTTCATAGTCACCATCCATGGGAGGAGGTCGATTCGGAAGCGCAGTACTTGCAGACCCAAAGCTCATGAGCGAGGCGAGAGAGGGGATGGAAGAGGAAGCCAAATTGGAGATAGGTTCAGTCATTGCAGCACGTCTGTTAGGTGCTTCCTCCACAGTGATGCGAGAGCCCGATCGCTCACCCCCGACAGTGCTATGAGCAGTTGTAGTATTGGGAGCAATGATGGGTCCTTCGAGTGGCAGTGGAGGTGAAGCTCTGGCATTGGCCTCCCAGTCAGGTACTTCTTCCATCATAACTCACTTGCTAGAAGCTTTCCTCTGAGCTACCGGAGCTTGGACCTGAGGAGCTTTGCCAGCATTCCTGGAATTCTGGGTAGTACGACTGCCCGCTTTGGCTGGGGGTTGACTTGTAGTGTTGGTAGGATTAGCCTTACCAAGAACCATAGCGAGGGGATTGAAGAAGGTGATATGAAGAGGTGTAAAGTCATCAGGAGGAAACAGAGCACGTTATAAACTGGAAGGGACTATGAAAATTTTGGGCAATAAGGGCATGTCCAGGGGCCCCTAGCTCAACATGAGGCAGTAGACTGAATTTTTAAGTGAGCTGGTAGCGAAGGCCAACTAAGCATCCACACCAGGGATGGTCCCTTTCCTGGGAAGCTAGTCAAGCTGGCGAAACGTTACCAGGGTCAATAACCACTAGCGAGTGGCAAGAACTCATCATCAAGATGACCGAAATTAGTCGAAGGCGACAATTTGAAAAGCAGACCATCCAGCAAGGGAAGATCCTTCATCGTGCAGCGGAATCGCACACCAACTAAGGGGTTCAAAGAGAAATAGCATGAATTTTGACCCAGTTGCACAGTGTTAGTGCTCCAACTGAGCAAGGATCACGCGAATTTGAAGGCATAAGAGAAGGACCAAGAAGGATACAGATCCAGTCCGACCATGCAGCCAAAGCACACTGGCCAGGCCAAACCTATATTCATCAGGGGGGGAAAGATGTGAAGTCAGTCTGATCGTGCAGCCGAAGTGCACTGATTAGGCCAATAGTACATTTATTCCTAAGGGAAAGACGTGGAATCAGTCTGGTTGTGCTGCTAAGGCGCACTGGCCAGGCCGAAGGAGCACCTGGGAGACATAGAATTAGTCCGATCATGCCGCCGTAGTGCACTGATCAGGCCAAGGGTACATCCTTCCTAAGAGTAGAGTAGCAGAGGTTCAATCCAGTCGTGCTGCATGAGGCGCACAGATTAGACCTAAAGTGCACCACTCTGAGGGAGGGAAAGCGAAGTACAGTCCAGTCATGTAGCTGAATCGCACTGACTAGGCCAAAGCTCCACGTCTCCCGGAGGCAGAGGGGAAGAATCCAAACAGCAGCTCATCGATGAGTGGAAGGTAGGCCTTGGGATTTAAGAAGTTAGTCTTGTCATGCAGCCGAGGTGCACTGACAAGGCCGACACCTTTAAGAACATGAGACCAGTCTATCCATGCAGCCGAAGCGCACTGGTTAGGCTGAAAACATACTCTAGAGGCCCAGTCCATCCATCGAGGTTTGACTCTTGAGTGTGTTCGAAGTCGTCACTTCAACATGGCGGGGTGAAGTCCGCGGTGCCCCCACCATTGTGACGCTTGGTGAACAAGGGACTTCGAGGTGCTGAGGTGAGGTGGCAAGAGAGAGAGTCGACGCGGTGTCAATGTGGGATCCGTCCCGGGGTCTTGTGACTCTAGACAGAGAGACCATGTCTTCCTCAGTAGGGGAGCAGCTAATGGATGCTCAGCCGAGGAGGGTAGAGATGAGCTCTCACTTCATGCAGATGCGGAGGGCGGCGGGACGAAGTATATATTGGCAATGATAGAATAGTACAAAGCCATAGTTACCATTGTAGTAGAAGTGAAATAAATAAAAGTAAACAACGGTATCTACAGCATCATGGCGAGATAAGATAACAAAAAAGGGGATTGCAAGAAGGCCTTGCAGATGACATATCCCATCGTCACAACCCAAGAAGTGCAGTACCTGTTTTTTTTTTTAAACAAGATCACGACTCTTTACATGGTAAAACACCATTAGCTATGAACCTTCATTCACTAATGTCTGCTCATCCTGGATGGATGCGCGTGACCATGAAGGACAGCCTCTTTATCCAAAGCTTGCACTTGAGAATGTGTATACGGATGCAATATTTGCAGAACATGTTAGGGTGGGACTGATCAGTCTTATACTTGTTCTGTTGCCATAGAAGTGATCCACAAGGGTGATTTGGCAGCATTGTTGATGGCTAGGGAGTGAATGAGTGTTGGAAGGCAGAAGAGAGCTCAAACGAGAGGGCATCATATTTTCTTCCTCCTCAAAGTCCAATTAGTTTGATATGAGTTGTGATGTAGGCATAATAGAAGTATCTAATCTAATCGTTTATAGTAAACATGTGACATTGACCATCAAAACTATTGACTGACCTGTCAAAGTTTGATGGACCTTTGACATGATGACTTCTATTGACCGGCATTGATGGGTCAAGACAACACTGGATAACCAAATGGGGTTTCCCATTACAGTAAACCACCACCACTGGAAATCCCCAAGGGCTTACAGACAGTTCAATTACTCCTGCTTCGAACCACACATCGACCTGCTTCCTATCACTTCTCTTTTCACTGGCGATGCTGCATACATCGTACTGAAATTGGCGCAGTGTCTGGTTGTAAGGGTATTTTCACCTTCGTGTTTACCTTCCTAATTGACTGTTTACTCCGAATGCATTCACATTTCTATGCAAAATGTCTGCTAGTTTAGGACAGATTTCAGCAGGGATGTCCAGGCCCAAGTTGACAAGCTGAGCGATGTCACTTCTGTCCATTCATCAGGAAGGGCAGTAGTTTTAGGTCCCAAGATTCGTCTTCAGTTAGTCTGTCTTCTTTGAACTCGACAGGCTCCCTATTAAGTCCTTCTTGAGCAAGGCCAATCTGTATTAGAGATTTGATTCCCTCTGCAGATGCAACGTATTGTTCTAAAGTTTTTCGGTAGGGTGGTCCAATGAATTGGGATCTAACAGATTTCCTATGATGTCACCAGCTCTGATGCACCAAGGTCTGGGACTAGGATTAGCTATAGATAGATAGGGTCTGAAGTGAGGATAAAGGTGGTAGGAGCAGCTAAAACATCAGCTGAGTCAGTTCCTATGAGGAATTTTTGATGAGCCATTCCTCTTGTAGTCCAAAAGGGGCATCCACTTTTATAGTTTTGACCATTTGCCAGGATTACACAGTCTTCAGAGGCAATGACATAGGAGTTGAGATTTATCTTTAATTCTTGGATTTAATTTTCATTCGGCATAGAGTTTTGGATTAACCCAGGATTGTGAGAGGAAGGCTTGTCTTATTTTGAACCCGAGATCCACCGCGGTGGCCGATGATGCTTCTATCCTTTTTCGAGGCTCCTTTCCTATGAGGACAGAGGAATGGCCTGAAGCCAATCTTTCTAACCTGATTTCGTACAGAGACTGGAAGTCCTCTCCTAAAAGTAATGGAACGTGCATTCCATGAACAACATATGCTTCTAAGTTGAACTGAACAAGGGAGCCTTCTGGGGTCTTAGTGAATAAGAGGGTTTTGACATATCCCAGCACTTTGGCCTTCCCTGTTAAATGATATAGATTCATTCTCATACCAGCCTTCAGAGCGGGTAGGTTAGGGTGGGAAGTATAGAATTCTTCTGACATTAATGTGATATCAGCTCCGGAATCTAATCGCGCTTGAACAGGATTTGCTTCCCAGTAAGAAACATAGGCCTTGATGTGTAGTGCTCTTGATCCTATGGAGCCCATTCCTTCAGGGTGGTTGCGGCCCTTTTTTGCTATGATAATAGAAGGTTTTCCGATTTGTGAAGAGGAAGCATCTAGGGTGCCATTAACATCAGATGAGTCAGAAGCCTTGCTATCCTCATTGATTACTTCTGCTTCAGATTCGCCAGTGGATAGGTTAACGGAAATTCGAGATTTTAAATGGGATTGGCATGAACTCCGGTTAGGCTGGATCTTGTCAACGGGCACTTGTTCCTTTCCTTTATCCTCAAAGGACACCCTTCACTGATAATTTCTGTTAGGTTGAATGGATGGCAATGCATGAAGGCTTGTGAATACTGAGGAATGGATGTCAGTGAGGTTGACCATCCTGTCCTCTTCTTTCTCATCACCCGGATTATAAAGGGGAATGGAGGATTTAGATTCCGCGAGCATATTCTCTCTCCATAGACTCTTCCTGGGCTTTGTCTAGATCTACAGTAATCAAATTGGCTCTATGAAGAGAGTCAAACTTGCCAAAATGAGGGCAATCCTTGTAGAAATGTTTGGGACTAGTGCATATAAAGCAGACACCATTAGGGAGCTTAGTGCTGACTACTGAGTCATTTTGCATAAAGAAGTAGCCATCTATAGTTCTCCCTGGTGGGAACTTGTCTGAATGAGGTTTTACAGGACCTTTGGACCGAGGTTTGGAGGATGAAGCAAAGATGTCCTTGTCTTCTTCAGAAAGGGGGTCATTGTCTCCTTCCTCAGAATGGACATCTGCAGCATTAGCTTGTAAATGGCACATATAAGGGTGACGGGGGAATCATCTCAGACTGGAAGGGGCTCTAATATTCTCCACTATTTGATGTTGTGCCAGTAATGAGTCACATAATCGATTAGCTGCTTCCTGTAGCTCAGCGATAGTGGGGTAGTTTCTCTCATTGAGAGAACTGAACCATTCCATGGGTTGAGTGTATAGAATTCAGGCAACTGCTCTAGAGCCATCCATGTCATCAGGAAAGAGGATTTGATGGTACTTGATTTGTCTTTGCAGGAAATGACCGGCTTCTCTGAGTCATACCCCTTTTGACAGAATTTCATTTCTTCGAATTCACGTGTTCTATCTCACCACCAATTTTCATTAAGGAAGTGTTGACAAATGCCTAAGAGCATATTGTCCCAGTTGAAAGAATAGAAGAGTTTTTCTGCTGAAGGAAGAGTTTCCCACCAGTTTCTGGCTTGGCCTCCCCAGTTTTGTGCAGCCACAGCAGCCATGCCGGATTGCATTTGCGGACCGAGTATAGCAAGAGTTTCCATCTTGGGTAGGTAGTCGATAAGAGATATACCCTCTCCATCCCAGGAAGGTAATTGTGAAGGGCTGACCTTGTAATTCATCTGCTAGCTATTGTAGTAAGGAGGATTGTAGAAGGCTCCAATGGGAGTATTAGGCCCTTGGGGTGGTCCTGGGGGTCCAGGGGGTCCAGGCAGGAGTTGTCTTCCCAGAAAAAATGAAGGATTACTGCCAGAGCCAAATGGTCCACCTCTGCTGCCACCTCCACTGCTGCCTCCATTTCCCCCAGGCCCCCCATTACCTCCACCACTTCCTCCAGGAAATCCAGGCCCTCCAGGACTGGCTGGCCAACCTGATCCACTGAAACCAGGCAGCCCCCCAGGTCCTGGCAACCTTTCATTACCTGATCTGCCTTTGTAATGGCCCCATCTGTCTCCACTATGGTTTTCTTTGCCTTCATTGTTATAATTCGCTTCTTTCCCTTGGTGGCCTCCAAACAACTCAGAATCAATAGGGTATCCTTGTTCTAATGGGTTACTTGAGTTCTCCCTTCATAATGCATAAACTCCAGGAGTTACCGGGGATTGACAATTAGGTTCAGAGGAGGATCATTCCAAGTGGGCGGGGGCTCTGAGTAAAGAGTTTCGATCAATAACTTGGGTCCATTGCTGTGTTGATGATGGCCCCCCAGTCATATTAGGAAGCATAGAGGTAGGAAGAGGGGGAAAGCGACCTATGCCTGGGAATGCAGATATGGGGTGATTTCTAGAGAAGGCTGATATGGAGGCGGGTATTTCAGGAGGGACAGGAGCAGAATGAAATTGAACTTGAGGGGTGTAGAAGCTGGCTGAGGTAGGAGCACTTGAGTAATTCCACCCCGCTGATTCTTGCATGGCTATTCATTGATCTAAAATGCTTTGAGGGGCAACTATGCCTTCAACTCATGACCGATGATAGTAAGGGGTCAACAAGTATGATTTTCCTCTTTGACATTCTTCATCAAGGAGAGCTAATCGAGCCGCCTTGGCAGAATTGCTCAAATCAGCAGCTAGATCTTCTCAAGCCATAAAGGAGGTGATCAGGGATTGAGGGGACATTTCCCAATATTTGAGTCTCTCTGAAGGGGAAGTGGATTCATAAGATGAGATCGAATAAGCTTCTTCAGCTGGGAGGTATGCCTTCTTGAGCAGATTAAGGAATCCCAGGATGTGTTTGAGTCCGACTCTGCATCTTTTCTTCAGCAAGGGATGAGAGAGGATTATAGATTCATGAGTTTCGCTTGAAGCTAGTGAATGCAGCAGGGAGTAGCTAGGGTCAACAGTGAAAGCTAGTTTATCCTCATTATACAGATATTGGGCTAATTCCCTCAAGACTTGGGTAAGGGCCATTAGCATATGTCCTATATCGAGGAGTTTGTTGGTGATCATAGAGTATCTCTTGTCTCCATTAATGTCCGCTACTTCGACAATGTCAGATAGACTGATATTCACATTGACAAAATCCATAACTGCCAAATGTAGGTTATCCCAGTTACACTGGCTATGTGGGGCAGACCATCGAAGCAGAATGTCTCAGATTAGGATTGATTCCTTGTCCGATTTTCCAGGCAAAGCTCTGTTGATAGCTCCATATTCTATAAGAGGGTCGTAGTCCCTCAGAGGATCAAAAGGGAAGCAGTAGTGGAGAACGGCAGATTGAATGGTGTCATCAACTAGGCAATGTTTGTTCATATGTGGGATACCTTCGAACAAGGAGATGGGCCTTTCAGGGAGACTAGCGAATCGCATTCCTCAAGTAGAATCAGGGGCTCATAAGGTCTCAGCTTCGGAAGGGGCTTGTTTGACATAGAAGAATTCTCCCTGATTCTCTTTTCTTGACCCGGATCCCCCTCTGCTTTCCGTGAATGATGCGACTGAGTCGGCAGGCATTAATAGAGGCCCTCCAAGCAGAATAGGAGGGGAGCCTCTGCAATTTGAATCCAGGTTGGGTACTTCTTCCATGGTAGTCCTCCTGGACACTTTCCTGGACAAGGAGGTGATGGTGTCAGAAGGGTAGAGAGTTTGCTTAAGTGGAAAAAGGGATGGCTTCATAACCTTCCTAGCACTAGACGATGAGGTTTCAGATAGGTGACCCAAGGGCATAGCAGAAGAGGCTGGATGATAACTTTGTCAAAAGTGGGAGAGGGGGCTGGAGTTATATAGCTTGGTCCAGCAGGATGCATCATGTTAAGTTTGCATGGTAGCGATAGGCATTGTAAACATGTTCTTGAGGGTACATGTGGTTTCCAAGTGTAGTTCAGCACTCCAGTGGTCAGCTCCATCATGATTACTTGCGCAGACAACCAGACTACGGCTGGATGCACACTTCATCCTTGCAGGATCCTATCATTCCAATGACAGGAGTCCAATCGGATGAGTGGGTAGTCTCAGTGTTAGCCCTATAGCTGGAAGCTGTAGCAACCCTACGTCCTGAGGCTTCCTTTGTGGATAGGGTCTGTGGTGCCCCCACCATTGTGACACAGCGCAGTCACAGGACCCTATCCGCAGGAGGTAGTGAGGTCCAGAGATCTAGTAGCAGGTACAGGTTCCAGACCTGTGGGTTTATCTTGTGATTCTAGGTGAGAAGTCATGTCACCCTCGACAGGGGAGCAGAAGTGGATGCTCAGCCTAAGAGGGTGCATAGGGGATCAAACAGGAGAGCAAGGTCATTGTAGTAGTTATTCAAAAAATTAGTCTATCCTAAGTGGTACTGGGTTACATAGGATAGGCTTCCAAAAATAATATGAGTAAATAATATAAAGAAAGCTAACTGTCACAAGGTATAACAAGATAGCGCAGATGTCATAGGTCACTCATCGTCACATATATGTACCTAATGGCCCAAAATGCCATCAAATCCTCTACACCCATTGCCTAAAAACTAGTGAAACAGGAGTTGAAGAAGACTAAGAAGGAGATAAGGAAAACACTTAAAAAGGTGAAGTCAACCAAGTTTTGAGTGCCAACTTGAATTCAAAACAAGACTCAAACTCAATTCCTCTAACATGCCTAGCATCTACTCCCATACTCATGCCACCACCTCTGCTCCCTCCTCCTCCTGCTCTGAAATCCAAGTCCATCTCTCCCAAACAGACTCCCTCTTGTCCTCTGGCTCTTCTGATCCCAATGACAACCCTTCCACCAGATTCCCCCCTTGACCCATGGTACACACTCCTGTTTGCTCAGCTGAGGATATCCTCAACTTACTCAATTTCACCTATTTTCAGCATCTTTCCCACAAAGAACTCCACAATTTCTTGAAAGAACCCTGCCACTACACCACCATGCTCAAAGTCCTTCAAGCAGATCCATTTCTTGTGGACACCCTCCACAGATTCAAAAATGAAATTGATTACACCAATCAACATTGCAAAGTTGTCAGGACATCCCATGCAAAGTCCCTTAGGACTTTTGAGATCCTCAAACACTACTGGCTTGAACAAGCCATTGAACCTCTCCTCATCAGTAGCAGATGACAAGGAGAATGCCTTCCCACTTCCACATCTACCATCAGGTCTGAAGCAGAAACCCCTTCCTCTTCCTCTTTTGGTAACCATTCTGCTCAGACCCACATCAGTAAAAGATTGGGTTTGATGTATTGCAATACATGAGATTGCAGCCAATACAAGTCTGGAATTGGCATTTGCAGGTCACTGCCAAGGCAGCGGTGCTGGATGCACGGCGATGTAACTCTATAAATAGAGGGGTCTCCAATGTATTGACGGTATGGATTTCGCAGTCATTTTCGCATTGTGAAATCAGCTATGCGAGTCTCTGTACATAGAACAACATGCATTGCTGCTACCTTGAGATTGGACTGCAGGGAATGTTGAAAATGTACATTGCTTACATAGTCAATGTGATGCTCCCACATTTTTCACTGATGCCCAGACATTGAAAAACCAAGCTCATGGGAGGCTTACATGGAATTACAGGCTTTCTTGCCTTCGTGAATTGCATTATCAACTATGGTAATGTGACTGCATTGCATTCCAACCTCGAACGGCCAGGGGTGGTGTATTATTACAGCACATCATATCCCAGGTCCTCTAACTCAGGGTCCATCTCTGTTCCATTGCCCTCTGGCCCGAAATCCTCTTCTTCAGGATTATCTGACTCTCCCTCGTCCTCGTCCTCCTCACTGTCACTGTATATGGCTTGAGTCTTTGCAATACCGAAATCTTCCTCCTCGTCATGAACTTCTTGATCTTCTTTATCGTTGCGCAATCCTGTGACTTCCACTTCTTCTGTTTCACTCTCCACCGCTGTGGCTTGATCCTCCGCTTCACTGGGAGGCTTAGATATGTCACGGTCAAGCCTATCTCGGTCCTTCTTGAAATAGTCAGTAGCCTGTCATGTGGCCTTGTGACCCACGCCACCACGCGGAATCGCATCATCATGTCCGATCAGCAAACCTGCGCCAGGATGCCGGTAAGCAAAGACTCGAATAAAAGATGAAAGGGCACTTACATCCCAACATAATAGAGTTGCCAATCTTCATTCGGATTCTTTTCACCACGGGCAATGGGCGATGATGGAAGGTATTTCGTAGTAAGACCCCAATGAAAGGCCGGAATGAGGTGAACAGCTCTAATAATTTGAGCAGGGTCGATGAAACCGAAGGCGGCTTCATCATTTCCGGGGACAAAGCCAAGGCGAATCAACCTTTTTGCCTTCCACCCAGCTTTTGGTGTCATGTCACATCCAAACCACCTTATGAATAGGAAGTCCATTCTTTGCGGTTCACGAGATTTTGACTTTGGACCTGTGTGCCTGATGTTGGCATGAAAGATGCCGAGAATGCGACCATACCAGTATGGGTGTGGATCGCTGTTATCTTCCTCATTTTCCGGTGAAAGTACCATAAAATCTGCATGCCCAGGTACACGAGGATTAAGGGAATCTTGATCGGTCGCAGATCGTAGGTTGTATAATTGACTCGAACAATCTTGTGCTGGAAAATGGTATTGTTCTCGATGATCACTGATCGTCAGTCCAAAGATGTGAAATTTAGTTCATCACCATCATACTTCAACCCAAGGAGTCATGAGAGAAGGTGATTTTTCAGGCGCAGAAGGAAATCCTGGTGACATGACCATTAACAGAGTGAAAAAAATAATAATCAGTCCTTACGTTGAGAGCCGGATCATTCCTACTTCCATCTAACCATCGAAGAAGAAATATCTTGTGATGATCATCCTTGGCAATGTGGTATCGCTGCTCTGGTTGTGTAGTGGGTAATGTTTCTTCTTTGTCGAAGGGAACTGTGGCAGGTTCTGGAGGATTTTCGATAGCAGCATGATCGACAGTCTTCTGCTGCTGGAGTAAATGCATATATCGCTCACATCGTACTTGAATTCCTATCCCTAAAATGTGCTTGCCCTTGTGTACCATCGATACATGCATTTGATGCACCGATGTTCAAATTTGCCCTAGATTGATAAGAATTAATACATGTCAGATAGCTTTATAAATGATAAGTGTAAATACTGTTTGACTGCTATAGTTATCTGTCGTTCCATACAGCCGAATCGCTTTTGCATACCCGCCAAGTGCATGAAGCTTGACCGTGTTAAGCAGAAAGACACGTGGGTGACGAGTTGCTGTTGGTTTCGTCCCCGTCACTTTTTTCTTTTGCACAGCTGTGCTCTTCTTGGCATTGATAGCTGACTTGTGCCGCCCTTTTGCAGCCTCCTCAGGAGGTAGGTCATAGGTAACGTGATTATCGCACATGTCCTTTTGGAATGTGCGCAAGTTTTCACCAAGATGCGTGGTGGATGTTTCGAGGTCCTTAACAGTCATCTCAGTGTGCAGGCAGAGCTTGGCAAGCGCATGCCAGGTCGCTAATTCAAACAAGAGTTTTCGTACAATTGCGTCTTCTTTTGGAGGAAATAATCCCTCAAAAACTGGAATTGCGCACTAGTTGTGATGAGTCAGTAATGTCCCAAGCAGTGTTAATTCAGTCTTACCTGGAGTAGATCTTCATAGTCTCGAGCTGCCATTTTCTTGAGAGATGAGGCATTCTTCCCAAAATGGCATATGGTACCCTGGCCGAATGTTGGAATTTGGCGAAAGCTAACTATCATGAGTCAAGATATCAGCATATACAAGCTCAAGCTCACCGCTCATTCATCTTTTGAATTCCATCTTCACCGATGGCATACAAGAGGCGCAGTAGATGCTTGAATGTTGCCATCCAAACACCAAGTTCGAATTCATAAAGCAGGTCGACCACAAATAGTTCGAAGTAATTCAATCCAAATTTGGACAGCTGTTCCGAAAATGCATTCTGGAAGGCCATTATTCAGAACAGAAGATGGACTAATTAACAAAAAACATACTCGTGTTGGAACCAATGACTCTGGACCCAGGATATCAGTGACCCATTTACTCCCTATGCCAGTGCCCTTCTCAAATATCAATTTGCATGCCAAATCCACTGCTTCTTGTCTAGTTTCATCATTGACCCATTTCAATTTGATATGATCTTGCATATCTCGCTTTGAGCCAAGCATAGGAAACTTGGATTTGAGGACTAAACATCTGGGACATGCACATTGTGAAAGATACTTGATGCATGCCATTAAAACCCTTGAACTATATCAGGGATGTCATGTAAGTTAGGCTTGAAAGACTTACTTCTCGACATAATCAGCTGAGTAAGTTACCAGTCAGAGAAGACCAAGGCAGTCAACCCCATCAGCAAGCTTCATTTCCAAGCCATGGACATATGCCTTGATGAAATCTTCATCCAGAATTAATAACCAGACTGCCTGTGCCAACTCGCATTGGATATGTGTGAGCATCTCTGCTGAGGCTGGTTCATTGTACTGATCCATATACCACTCTTGAAAGCTGTCATCAAGCTTCATACCTATCAGTAATATAAAATTGACCTCGCATCAGATGATGACTCGCCTTTGGCATATATGCAAGATGATGTGCTGCAAAACTGGAGGGCTTCATGTGGTCATATTTTGATTGGCCTCCAATGAAAATGTATGACGGCCAGAGTTCAGTGTTCCCAAATTGAGCAAGGTGCGTTGAGTCAGACCATATCATGAGACCAATCATAAATTGTTCCAGGTGAGCCCATGATTCATCAGGAGCACTTTGCAAAATTTCCTCGAACTGATCATTCCACGCATTGGCAGTAAAGCTTTCAGAATAGATCCTCTCGGCTGGTTGATCCTCGGAAGGTTTCCAATATGCCTTGAAAGGAAATGTATGAAATTTCTCAGACCCTGCTTCGGCATATGCAGACCTGACCAGTTTGGTGATCTTCCTGTGATGTACCTCGATCTTGAACTTTGGTGCTTCTGCTTCAGATTTGAAACAAAAACCTCGACAAGGTACTGGAATTTCAACAGTGCTCTTGATCCATTTGTCGTCAAAGGAGAAAGGAAGAGGAGGGCTGCCAGGCGTATGATCCTCATGATAGTTGTCCAATCGTGTGTTTTCTTTCTTGGCGTCAAAGCCAAGGAGATCTTCAGTCTGGAAATCCGGAGCCAGAAGGACATCATGAACCAATGAATTGAGCTCAGTAATAGACTTCGTATTAGATGACTGGTAGAACCAGGACATAAGACGAAAGACTGAGGCATTTTGGAATGGTGAAAAAAAATTTGGCGCAGCCTTGACAACATGAGCTTTAACTCTGTCGAGCGCCACACCGAATCGAGAAAGAGGTGATTTGCCAGAGTTGCCAAGAGCTAGATGGGGTGCATTCAAAATATCAGAGATTGAATGGAATTGATCCGGCATGATACTTGGTTTGCCAAGACCATAGATACGGAAAACACCATAATTGTCTGGATCAGTTTCAAAGGGTTCCGTTCCGCCCATGCTGTCTTCCGAACTGGATGAACCTTGTTCATCATCATCATCTGAGCAATCCATCATTTCCGCTGTCTGAGGAATGTATGGCGGTGCAGGGGGGAGTTCGTCATGGTAAGCTTTGGGGTGTTTGGGTGTCTGCTTTGCAATTTTCGGGTCTGGCTACAGCAAAAAAAATAGATTTACATACAGTTGGATTTGTAGAAACAGACAAGGTTCGTCTCTGGGAAGTTTGACTTGGCCGTCGATGTATTTTGGCCTTTTTACGGTCGAGTATTGTTTTGACATCAGATTTCTTATTCTTCAACTTTTTCTGTACACGAGCAACCAGAAAGCGGCATTTTGATTTATGGCTGCTAAAGTTTTTATTGCCAGGAAAGAAACGTTTACACCCAGGACATTTAAGTCCAGCCATAGCCTGAGAGCCGAGTTCGAGGAGACCAAGACGAAATCGAACCATATTGGCTTCGGGGCGCTGTCAATGTTCAAGATCACATGATGTGTCCGGGCCATGGCATGGAAAATCTAAATTAGGCACATCGCACTTTGACGCATCGGTGTTTGCTTCTTTTCTTTTCACCACCACCATGCCTAAACCCACGGCCGTTGAGAGAGTAGTAAATGGCCTGTCTAATAAGGAACTCAGGTCCATTAGATGTTGTGCTCGTGACAAAGGAGTGTAAGCTTTCCCTCTGCCATCTAGAACCTCGCGCTCACACGAACTTTCAGGAACAAGTACCTCAAGCCATACATCCAGAAATCGCGCATCATCGCACAGACCATCCATCTGTTCATGGCCATTGAATGTATGTTCTATGCTGGAGTACCTGACACAGCCAAACTCGAGGAAGAAGAGGAAGAGGAAGAGCCAGAGAAAGCTGAGGCGGACAACCAAGAGTGAGCTCACTGATTATATGTGGTAAATTTTTGATTGTGGATAAAAACCAGGTACACCAAAGATGAAGTTCATGCTTTCAAGTCGATTATGAAGCTCGAACGAGGCTTTTCCCTCATCATCGATGTGTGCTCAATGGATGCGGGTTCATTCCTTGGACTCATTCATCTTGTAAGTGCCTATATGCGGCTCATAATGACCTTTGATAGATGCCATCCAGATTACTGAAGCATCTGGACAATCTCGAGGCGACGATACTTCGAAACTGAAAACCGCCATCCTCGAGTACCTCTATGAGAATCCCAGAGAAGGCTCGAAATTCAAGTTCGACTATGAAATTGAGCAGCGCCTTAGCGCTGATCACAAGAACATACGCGGGTTTAACCACCTTGACACGGCGGATCTCCTTTGCCCCTTGAGTATGAGGGATGAGTTCGAAAAGGGATCCCATGTAAAATATATGCGTCATCCTTCACCTTTTAGCTAACAACTTTGACTAGGGCCTGGACGAGTAAGGTCATCGACGGTGATATTCCGATTATGGACGATGAGTTTCCGACCTTCATGTATGAAAGTGGCACCGAGTACAATCCCGATGACTTGTTAATGGGATTTTTGCGATCTGATCTTCTTGCAAGGGTACGCTTATTTTTGAATAGCATCCGATCCATTGTTCACCTAACTCGCTTCTTTTTCGAGGTGTTCCGACACATATTCACTGGTCCTTCAACTGCATTTTGCCCTACCAATTCCCCTAATAAGTCGAAGGCAAAGATATTCGGCCTGACAAAAGTGACGGGCGAAATGATTGCATACACTTGTGTCCAGGCGAGTCTCATATAATTTTGGTAAACAGATTTTCATATCTTCTTTAGACGTACCTTGCTCTCTCCTCAGCCTCGTGACCTTTTCAACCTCGATGACTTCTATGACAGCATTATCGGACTTATCAATGAGAATATCAATTCGCAGTGGGGTAAGGAATTGTTGGAATGGTGGGGCATGTAAGTTCGTTTCTCATCATCACAATGCCTTTACTATAGTCATCTAAAAGCCAAATACCTGGCCTTCGCTCACCTAAGAAGAAGAAGAAGAAGCAAATTGCTCGCTCCGACTGTCGTAAGAAAGGGCCTTCCCAAGCAGAACTTATGCAGGCTCAACTCCGAGAGGGAGCTGCAGCTGGCACAGAAGGAGAGGGAGCTGGAGGAGAGAGAACGCCAGCTCAAGCAACGAAACTACCGGCCATGCACGCCCACACCTCCCCGAATTCCTCGCCAGTCGACTCCGCACCACTTTCAGGCAAATAACATCAGACCTTCGAACAAGCAAGCACGCGTACATTTGAGGATGATGAAAACGATGATACTGAGTCGGAACAAGAGGGGGGGTCGGAGGATGAAGGTAGGCCAGAGGGAGAAGACGAGATGGTGGGCGATAGCTCATCAGAGGCAGAAAGTCAGATGGAGGACGAAGACGACAGCCGTCACATTATTCAGAAGGGGACTACGGCTCGAAGGGTCAATGACAGGCGGGCTGATGATGAGATGGAGGTCGACGATGAGGTGGATGAGCTGATTAATGAATATAGCCAT
>JADNYJ010000466.1:0-24682 GCA_015501075.1 Gymnopilus junonius | reverse complement strand
AACGGAAAGGCACTGGCGGACGCCAAAACCAAAACCTTTTCCTGGCATACAAGGAGTTTATGAATTTAGTAGATGGAATCAAATCGGTAGTGGTTGTTGTTTTCGCTGTGAGTGTCGCCCTTTCTACCATCGCAAACTGCCATATAAAATTAAATCTAAAAGAATGCTCGAGCGAATTCACAGTCAGCCTCATTTGTTGCTCCGTTACTCCTATGGTCGCCTTGTTGCATATTCGTACGTTACAAAGCTGTTTTGTGCCTGCGCTATGTAATGCATGAATTCATCAAAGATTCAAGTTTAATCTTGTGCACTGCAATTAACGAGGAATGCCAGTTGTGTTGGATCGGTGAGCGCTTGGGCTCTCAGATATTTTCTAAGTTCAAAAGACTTTTCAGTCTTGGCTATCATCCCGCCAGTCACTGGTCATGCATCATGTATGGAAAGTGGTACGGTCTACGTAGGTCCTTCGACTTCACAGGCTTCACACGTAACGGTGCCGAAATTATATTGAGAATTCGCTTCGCATGTCTTTTTTTCACTCGCAAATCTTCTCATGTACATGTGGAATATCAATGTGCGTGGAAGACACCACTCCATTCCTGACTGCAGAATTTCTTATCTACTGGTTTTTTTGCCCTTCTCATGGAAAAAGATCAGCTTATCAGAGGTTCCATCCAGCGGCAAGGCCACCTTACGGACGATATCGTACGGTAATACGTCTCCTATGCGTCTTCTTATTTAAACGAAGCGAAGAATCCGTCCATACGACTCCCTCTAGACCTCCATCCTGCACGACGAAAACGGCAGACTAATGATCGTCTTGAACTTGTGGTGGTCCACTTTGCTCGCTCTTCTTGCTTTCTCAATGGGTATTTCTGCGAGTACGGATGGATCTAAGGCAGTCGTATTTCCCGACCTTTATGAGGCATCGGTTTTGGAACTTCAAGCAGGACTCGATGCAGGTCATTTTAGTAGCGTCGATTTGGTCAAGGTGTGAAACTTCTGTCTGGCAACCCATGCTTATTTTGATACCCAAGCTTTAGGCGTACTTCAGTCGCATAGATGAGGTCAACCTGAAGGGACCCACTCTTCGTACCGTTCTTGAATTGAACCCTCTGCATTGAAACAAGCAGCCGCCTTAGATAAAGAACGGAAATTGTTGGGAAAGCGGTCACTGTTGCACGGCATTCCTATTCTCTTGAAGGTTCCTGCTTCTGTATGAGAAAAACCAAGTGCTGCTTTCTCATGGTTCTTTTTACAGGACAATATCGCCACCGTTGCTTCAGAAGGTTAGTTATTCCTCGGCAATGAACAGATTGAGCAAGGTTATATTGATTTCAAGGCATGAACACAACTGCTGGCTCTTTCAGTCTTCTGGGATCTATTGTGCCAGAAGATGCAGGCGTGGTAAAGCGTCTCAGAAAAGCTGGGGCAATTATTCTGGGTACGTCGGCTGCTCAACTCTACTCACTGGAGATTCTAATAATATCTCCGAACTAGGAAAGGCTAACTTGTCAGAATTTGCTCACTTTAGAGGTAATTTGGCGTCCGGATGGTCTGGGAGGGGCGGGCAAAACACCAATGCTTACTTTCCCAATGCCGATCCATGTGGATCTTCGTCTGGATCTGGCGTCGCGGCCTCTATTGGACTGGTCGCGGTAACGTTAGGATCGGAGACTGACGGTAGCATTACCTGTCCTACAAGTCACAATAATCTAGCGGGTATCAAACCCACTGTTGGGTTGACTTCACGAGCAGGAGGTATGCTATTTTTCCATGAACCGTCGCCTCATTTGACACATCATTTTCTCCAGTTGTCCCAATTTCCGAGCACCAGGACACCATAGGTCCATTGACGAGATCTGTGACGGATGCTGCAATCGTGCTTTCCGTCATCGCAGGGAAAGATCCAAACGATAATTTCACTCTCGCTCAGCCTCCTATTGTTCCAGACTTTACAAAGGCACTCAACAAGAACGCCTTGAAGGGGAAGCGTATTGGTGTTCCACGTCACGTTTTCCTGGACGAGAGCGTAACGGGAAACGATCCATCCATAAATACTGCATTTGAGGAGGCACTGTTGACTATCAAAAGCTTGGGTGCTACAGTTGTAGACCCAGCAGATTTACCATCAGCGGAGGAAATTGCAAATTCTGGGAATGAAACTGTAGTGTTAGATGTCGACTTCAAGGTGTGACTATGACTATAAGCCTCCATTCGCGATATTGACTGAATATATTTAGATCCAACTCGATGCATATTATCAGGCGCTCCTGGCGAATCCTTCAGGAGTCCGCAGTCTCGCTGATCTAATTGCCTTCGATAATGCCAACCCGACACTTGAGGAACCTACAAATTTCACTTCTCAAAGCACGTACGTCTGTTGGGTCCAATATTGTTCGAATATGGTAATTCTACTCTTTTACAGCCTCATCAAATCGGAAGCCACAACTGGACGTAATGCGGCATACTTTCAATCTCTCGCTTTCAATAAGGATCTTGGCGCAACTCGTGGTATTGATGCAGCCCTGAAAGCAAACAATTTAGATGCATTAATTTTGCCGGCTGCAGGGCTCACGACCGTGCCTGCAGGTAGATATATTGGTAGTCTGAAATAATATGACCAGTGATTGATTTATCATTTCTCTTCTAGCCATTGCCGGATATCCGATTGTTACAGGTGAGCTAAACCTTATAGTCAATGCCCAATTATTGATAAATATCTCTGCCTCGGCTCAGTGCCACTGGGTTTCTTCCCCGACAATGTTACGATTCAATCAGCAGGCCCTTTGACTGTATATCCTGCCCCCGGTGCTCCGTTCGGACTTTCTTTCCTCGGAACAGCCTTTTCGGAATTCGACTTGGTTGGATTTGCTTTCGCATATGAGCAGAAAACACAGACAAGGTTGGCTCGTAAAGCCTTCCCAGCTGCTATACCGAAAACACAGTTGAAGGACGTAATAGGAAAATAGGAAAGTCATAGCCCTTTACATAGGTTATATCACTGTATATTCTCTTCTGGTTAGCAACGATTATGAGACACACGAAAAGTTTTAATTGAAGGTCGCCCATTTATGTTTACATATGCAACGGTCTTACATTGATGGCAACAAAGAAGCCAAGGAACGAGAAACTTAATTTCGGGGCAACCCGATATAGATATTTTTTACTTAAATGGAAGGAGTGATCTTAAATGCCGATTTTTCCTTTGAATATCTCTGAATAGCGTTTGCCGCAATCTGGAGCATTGTAATCACAGTACGACCGATATTATCATATCTGTTAAGTCTGTATACTAGGGCTCCGGCTCTAGATTTTTATTGATCCGGAGACCTACTTACATTCATTCGGAATCATTCCTTTCAAGTTTTAAATATTAATAGCTCCAAAATCGATTTGTAGTCAAGTGCGATGGGCAACACGTTTGCCAAATTGGACTGCGCAGATTTGGCCTTCTATCGCGGCTATTCCTGACCTTCTCAACATCTCACCAGTCCTTATAGCCCTCATACCAAGTGTCGCTCCTCCGTTGAATATCGAACCCAGCTACTCCCATATCACGAAGGAAAAAGGGTCAGCCCATTATGCTCATCCCTTATCATGCTCATCCCAGAGCACCCAGAGAGATAATATGAGCTCTTCGATTGTGCTGACAGCATATCATCCTGACGCAATCACGAGGAAGATGGGTCTTCGACACTGACAGATCTTTGATGAGAATTCAGAAATGACGACTGTACGGACCTGTAGTGGGGAAACCACATGGTAATCTTCTCATCCAACGGCGGCAAGACGTTATACAAGCATTTTGTAGCATGCAAGCCAATAGTGCTTTGTTCCCAAATACCGATGAAAAATGACGAAGGCTAACGAGTTTGATGAAGGAATGAAAAAGTAATTCTGTGGACTAACAAAAGTAGGGTGGATACAATCCAAAGTTTGTCTATCGTTAGAAGGCCGAGCTTCGTGTGAGAAGATAAATTGTCCGATCGGTTTAATTCAATTGCTCGGGTTCTGATGGTAAGAAGGCGGCCTGAGTGCGTCGTCTGCATAGGGAGGAGAGACGTGTATAGGGCTCAATGCAGACTCGACAACGGTCTCGCCGGATAAAGGCCGCGATCCATGGAGGGCGGTATCTTGGCCATGGTTGTAAGGTGCGTAGAATGAATGAGAAGTATCGCGATGAGGAGAGTTTGATTGGGTGGGAATCACACCAGTTAAAGGTGCGAATTGATGAGAGGTATCCGAAAAAAAATCCGATTGCTTCTCCGTACGACTAGCCACATACATGCCGGAGGAAGACGTGTCGGAGACTGTACTGGTGATCTCTTGAGCGTCTGCCATGGGAGGACTGTGAAGTTTTGATCCAACCGTAGGCCGATGGTCAGGAGTGGAATTATCAATTGGGAAGGGGGTGACGGCGGTTGGGTTTCTGGGTCGGGCTGTGGGAGGGCTCATTAAGATGACTACGTGATAATAGCATATAGGAGGACATACCATTAAGTTTCTCAGCGTCATCAGCAAGTAAAATGTGCTGATTTGCCTTCTTACGGCGTCGTAAGATAAAAAATAGCAATAGCAATGACAGGATGAGGAACAGTGCTCCAATTACTCCACCGACAATGCCACCTACTGCAACCATCCTCGACGAATGTATTGCACCAGACTTCGAAGGATTTGCTACTTCATCCGGGGAACTCCCATTGACGCTTGCGGTGGGGATATATTGAATAGAAACCACCGTCGTGTCTCCTATACCCATGACGGTTGTCGGTGCTGCAGTCATCAAAGCTAGAAAAAGCTCGGCGTAAGCAGGGACGAAGAGTGGAGATATACCAACGCTTGCCAGTTGATAGTGCACCGGAACTTGTTGTACTGGAACCCGGTGCACCGGAGCTCGATGGGGACAAAGGATTAGATGAAGAAGTGGGGGACGAGGAGACAGATCCGGACCTCGACGACGATGTTTTTGCTGCTCCGCCTGCATTGTCAAGGGCCGTTGTAACCTGCGTAGTCGTAGTTGTTTTCTGTTGAATGGCTTGATTAGGAGAGGCTGTAGGGGAAGGTGTCGGTGGCGGTGGTGGGGCAGCAGAGGGAGAGTCGAGAACGCCCTCAATGAAAAATTGGTCAATCTGAAGAGGTGTATCCGAAGAGCCGCCTCCATTGGAAATTACAAGAGTATGCTGAACACCGAGAATCTCGCCTGAATCAAACCAGACATCATTGAAGACGTCCTGGGACTGCGAGGGCTTCGACACTGTAGTTGTTTTGCCATCAAAGTTAAGGTTGGCAATTTCGTTTCCGGTGCCGTGAAACAAGGTGCAGTACAACACAATTCGAGTCCCTGTGCGGTTTTCCTTGAGTACTAGGGGTATATAAACCTTAAAAAAAATCGAGGCATACCGGTAAAGGTGATAGTAGCGCTTGCTCCGTGTTGCGTTGTGGAGTGTACTGTTCCTGCACCCCACTGTCTGGTTGACCCAATAAGTACATCCCAGTTGCCAGAGTAGCGGATAGACGAGTCAGTGTCGTCAACATTTATGCTCATTTCAAAGGAATGTGGTGGCCAACGGCCAAAAGAGAGACAACTCAAATGCCAGAAGAAGTAGGAGGAAGAAGAGGACTACGGAGCGCCACTGAGCTATGGGCTCGATGCTGATTTTTCAATCCATCATTCGCATGCATACCGATTTGTTAACCAGAGCAGAAGGAAGAGCAGAGGGACTTATTCGCAGGGATACGCATCAAGGGGAATGTCAGGCACCAACTTACTCTGATACACGGTCCACCCGGTCCGCCTATTGAATCTTTGATGGATAAAATGCGGCGGCGCATAACGGTCGTCCTTTGACTTTCATCCCTATTCATTCCAGTCCTTTCTATGACACGCCTTCAAGTCAAGATTTTTTGTCGATATAAATGCCCTCAATCCGGAATTTGGCTTATCGGCTATGTCTGTCCACCAAACGGCCCCTTGGCCAATGAAGTCGTTCCGACTCAGTCGCGCTTCGGGGGTTCAAAGTTGGCAGAGCGCTCCGCATTTGCTCACTGAGCATGGTGTTCTAAGTCCTACTTTGACTCGGAATATTGCTGCCCACATTTGGGGCAGTCTCTAGAAGTTTAACTAACTTCAGAGTCGGAGGCTAGACTTGCGGCCTGTATGGCCGGGTTAGGGAGAGAAATTATAAAAGTTAAACGATCTAGTAGGACGCGGAGATGGAGGCTTGAAAAGCATCAGGAAAGAGGCGACGCCTTACTTTGGCCTGATCATATCCGTGATAACTGGGGAGCGTTAGAGAATGGTGGTCATGGACCATCTTACGACAGCAGCGCCCGACGCCAACTTGGCGCCGATAGGCACAACAGACTTCTGGAACAGAGGAATAATCGCTGCTTGGCGAAAACCGATGATCAGGTCAAGATCATGTAGATTTCTAAGAAAAAAAGGTCATGATCGAATAAACATTCGATACACTTACATAACATATGTGCCCTTAATTTAAAAGGAATACATATTCTTTGGTGCGTCACTGATTGCGGATTTAAAGAAGAGTAGGCTTGCGATCGGCACACTCCAAGAAGCATTGGAATGTTGCTGTACTGAAAAGGAAATGATTCTGCCCAAAAATAGCATTTTTTGCCGCAGATGGCGGGTGGCGCGGTTATACTAAATTGTTTTCATTCCTTGTTTTAGTTAGGGGAATAGATGGATCATAATATATAGCAAATGGACCCCGTCCAGCTTCCATCCAATTTTGAATGCATAATAAAATCTATTCATTACGAGCTTGCATTTTGGCTTGCTAGAAGATCTGAACGATCGCGGTATCGGTATAAGCGATATGCATCATGACATAGTCGACTGCATCGCGATGCATACTAATGACAATAATGTGACCTCTATTAAATACAGCAGAGGGTTCAACCCAGTGATTAAAAAAAATGCTTGATGTAAGGATCGTGTATGTCATGACTGTAAGAGAGAGTGGGGAATAACGACGGGTTTACAAATCAAATGAAGGAAAGGGAAGTGCGGGCACATTGGTAAATAAATACTAGTCCTGAATAGCTGTTTAATTATTGTCTGGTGAAGAGTGGTCTATACGGCTGTTACATTTGCTATGCCTCAGTTTCCCGTTTGAATAAGATGATAAGATGGAGGTCGTGCAATATTGCTGCTGACATTGTCATTCATAGGCATGTAAAAGGAGCTCGAAGCAGAAGTCGAAATGCCGTCTCCAACGTGGTGATGCGATGCAAGAGATGCAGAGCTAGCACTTTGCTCTCGCGGATTGTGATGCATATGGAGAAAGATATTATGGGGAGGAGGGTTTGCAATGCTTGAGGCGGTGATCATAGCCCCATGCGTCAGCGGAGAAGATGGATGCCGAAGCCTATCTGGAAGGGACGACGGCAGTTTTTCAATTGAACGGCGGCGACTGCCATGGGGCACAGTTGCGAGATACCCGTCAGTGGAAAAAGAGGATGCTGGGCTGTTGAGATTATGAACGTCTGACATCGGAGATAAAAGGCTATGAGTGGAGGCGGAACGAGTGTCAAGGAGGAATGGAGTGACGGAAGTCAGGCTTTTAGGACGATCTATGAAAGATCTTCAGGCTTTATACTCAAGAAAAGTACAATCGCGGCTCACCATCACCCCCTTCAGTCTCTTCAGCTAACCTAGTATGCCGCTTCGCCCTCATCTGGCGCCGCAAAACGACAAATCCTAGGAGTAACATGATCAGAAATAATAAGCCTCCAATTACGCCTCCGACAACAGCTCCTATTGAAGTTTTCCTCGAGACAGTGTTCACTGAAGCAGGCTCGGGTGAATTGACTGTCTGAGTTGGAGAACTCCCATCCTCAATACTTGTGGTAGCGACGTCCTGAATCGACTGAATCGAAACAACCGTTGTCTGTCCTGGTGCCGTTGCCGTGCCGACTGTCAGTAGTTCGGATGACGTGACTACAGTGCCAAACTGAGTGTGTAGACTAAAGAAAGCAAGTGCGGGATCAACAAACTTACAAACCGATGATGCTCCGGGATTAGTTGTCGGCAAGGTTGATATCAGCAGGGGTCCTGATGCAGCGAAATTGTCACTTTGGACCCAATGACAGAGGCAAGTGTCGGTGGCGTAGTCGTTGGGGGATTTGACTTGGGAACTTGAGTCTGAGTGGAAGGAGGTGAAGGAGATTGGGCAGGAGGTGAAGATTGGGCAGGAGGTGAAGATGTAGGCGGAGGTGCCTGCTGAGTGACGACAAGGCCCTCAATGACAAACCGATCAAGCTGGAAAGGTGTATCCGAAGGCCCTCCCCCATTTGAAACGACAAAAGTATATCGACCACTGGGGATTTCACCCGATTCGAACCAGATTTGATTGAAAACATCTTGAGGCTGGGAGGGCGTTGATACGGTGTTCGTTTTGCCATTAAAGTTTATATTGGCAATCTCGTTTCCAAGACCGTGGAATAGAGTGCAGTACATCTTGATCCGAGTGCCTGCAGGCGGCATTGAGTAATGAGGGCATACTGGTTGAAAGGAATTATGACGTACCACTGAAAGAGATGGAGGCGCTCGCCCCCTGTTGTGTCGTGGAATGTACGGTTCCTCCACCCCATTGCCGGGTTGACCCCTCTATCTCCTGCCAACCGCCAGAGTAGGTGATAGCAGAGTCGATATCGTCAATAATCACTTGATTGCTCATCGCAAAAAGAGTGTGGCCAAAAGAGCGACAATTTAGCGAAGGTAGAAAGAGAGAAAGGAAGAGTCCCGCTGCGTCAAATACTCGACACTGACTTGTGATTCATCAGCTGTAAGTCGCATCCAGACCAAACTCCACCAGTTCAAAACAGAAGTAGAAGGGATGGGATTTTCGTGCCAAGGATAATGCGAGCAACTTCGCGTGCATCTATCATCTGTCCAACTGTTTAGCCATCCGACTGTTCATCCATCTCGTTTGACTAACGAGGAAATTTAAATGTCTTTCATATCAAAACGTCTACCATTTTTGATCGTCATCAACCTTTCTAATGACGAGACGTGGAAAAAGCATCCTAACGAAGACCACGGAGTCATGGACCATGCACAGCTTGAAGCAATCAATATCGAACAGAAGCCAAAGCATGCGAATTGACCATACTGATGAGAGCTAAAGCACAAGTTCCTCGAGCTTATATAGCCCGATATCGGCACCGACATCCACACCCTTCCTTCTTTGCCTCCAATCACCCTTCTGTTTCTCCTTTTCGCGCTCTTGTGGCGATATAAGCGACTCTTTCACAGCCTTCTCCTGAGCGATAGCAAAAGGCTGCAGTGGGCCACGAAGGCTCTCCACTACGGCTGTGAATGTGATTTCAGGCGTCAATCTGTCCTGTAATTTTCGTAAAATTTTGTGTGCTGGGGGATGTTGCAATATAGGAAGGAAACATGCATCGAGGATCACTTGGAGGAGTTCGGCAATCTGAAATGACACGAAAAGAAAACAATTTCAGTCATGAAAAGAGAGAAAGAGGGTAGAAGTTGATCAACCTTTCCAAGAGACGGAATATCTTCTGTTTTATCCTTATCTCCTTTTCGACCAACAACAACCCAAACACCTTGCTCGTTCTTCTTCAGATCCTTCTTCCCTGGTAACAACCTTTCGTCCGTCTTCACCTTCTTCATCATCCACCCATCTAGAACTTGCAGGATGGCAGTTAGGTCTTCTGCATCCTGTATGTGTTTGCGGAATGCCAACACGAGAGGGGCACGGGAGGTTGGATAAGATGCGATGAGCTTAAGAAAAGAAGGTAATTGGGGGATGCCTGAGCTGGCTGGGATTGGAGTGTCGACCTGCATTGCATCCTCGGATATTGGAGCTACGTTTGACGTGGTCAGACGGTGATGTTTCACTACGGCGTGTAAGCACTCCAGAATCTCGGATTCTGACATGTCTAGCACCGTTGTAAAAGCGAGGCCGACAGAGGTCTGAAAATTGACAGGTGAGATCCCATGCTGCGATAGACCACAAAGGCAGATTGACGTACCCAATCATCTCTAGCTCTCAATGCACCTAAAAGTCCCTTTGATGTCGGCACCATATTACTGCATACCACCCGATGTTTCAAGAGGTATCTTACTACCTCTGGTGAGTACGAACCAGCACCGGTAGAAACGGTGTTGGGTTTTGGTTCCGACGATAGACCAAGGACGATATTCAGGACTTCTTTGACGAAATTGTAGTCTAAATCTGAGGTTGCAGGCTAAGAGTGACCATAAGTTAGAATAAGAACTATCTCAGGCATTGCAAAAGAACAAATACTCACTTCGTCGTTCTTGGGGGCCCACTTTGTGAACGCAGCAGAAGCGCCTTGCGGCCGACCACTCTGCATTGCAGACCGCATGGTAGTTACCAACTTCAACCGCGCTTTCTCTTCTGCGCTCATCTCTTTCTTTTCCTCCGGAGCTTGCAGCCACTTCTTCCCAGCATCGCCTCGACCCATAGCAGCAGCGATAGTCGACACAACAGGCACCGTGTAAGGCACGGCTACAAGGACAGAAACTGTTTTGTTACTATCCTTGGCGGGTATTGAAGAAAGTATGAGGATGGCCTGGCCATCGATCTGTGCCGCCGTTTTTGTTGGGCTGTCCACACCTGAGACGAGCCGGATGTGAAGAGGCGAGGAAGAGAGGGCAGACGGTATAGCAAAGGTGTGTGAAGATAGAAGGACGGAGAACTGGAGGTCCCATAGTAGGAGTGTGATTTCTTGGGATGCAACGGCGGCTAAGAGGACGTGGGAGGATGACAAGGCGAGCAGGGACACAGGGAGAGTGGAGGGTTCGGAGAGGAAAGAAAAGCCTGACAGGTGCAGAGGAGGTGATAGTTGCTCGGGCGGTGTTGTCAATTTCGAGTTCAATTGGTACGAATTCCAGAGCCCGTCGATAGCTATATGAAACGTTTAGGCTTGCCTTAAAGGAAGGGGAAGTAGAAAACATACTGAGAATGCTGAGGACGCCTGTCCTACTGCATGATACACTGGAAATCTTCTGGAGACAGAAAAAAAAATTAAATGACGCACAAAGAATAAGAAGAATGGAAAACAAACTTCACTGTCTACCGAAATTTGATTTTCCTGCTTCAGTGATATTGAATCTGCCTCATCGATCGCCAAAATTCTAAGATGTGTCGACTTTGAGGGTCCAGAGGAAACTACAACCAGAACTCCGCCTTGCTGTCCGGAAGAGAACGACGATGTACACGCGGAGAAGAAGCTGGCATGAATGACCGCTGAAGCACTTGAGCTAAACGTTGTTTTAACTTCAAGCGAATCCGCATCCACGACTGCGATATTCCCTGTGATTGAGAGCGCCACTATCCTCTCTGGAAGGTCGGTACAAGAATATAAACCATACGCCACTTCATCTTGGGAGAACTGGGTCCTGGTCAGTTGACATCGCTCAGCATGTTCATTCATGACAAAACTCACTATAACATTACTCCGTTTTTCTTTTTGTTTTGAGTTAGAAATGTCATCTTGCCACATCCATAACGTCCGTCCCGCTTCCTCTGCTGAAGATAATTCTGGGGAAGATGAAATAATAGCATATGTCCTTGAAGAATGACTTGAAGATGGAAGTGTTAAAGGCGGGCAAGCAAATGAAGTTGATGGCCCTAGGGTATGCGAAATTATAGGATGAAGTGCAGATACCTGAAAACTTCATGAAGCAGCAACACCCATAGTGAAAAAAACAAAATACACACATCAAGTACATGCACGCCGTCTGCTTGGACTGCAACTGTTACGAATCCATCAGAACTATTCGCCTTTTTTGAAGATGAAGCGTAAACTCCTGGAGTATATTTTGCTGTAGATTTTCCGCGTGCAGACGACGTGTAGCTTGACACAACAAAAATGTCGTTTATTGACATCTGGTCGATGTTGATGCTAAAATTTGGCGAGGCTTGAGGTGCAGCAGGATGTGCGGGCCGTGTGTGTACTCGTGTTTACCAAGAGCCTCGCCAACAGGCTAGTTAACCAACAACTCCAGGGGAGAGAAAGCTCATAATAACTGTGGCTACATCTCTTGAATTTTTGCTCCCTAGCAAAATAATCTACTACTGTTGTCAACTAACTGAGAGACAAGGATTTCTGGGAAGTGGGAACTGCCAGTGGAGAAGAGAGGGGTACTTGGTCACTTTCCGCCTTAAATAGGATCGAGGTCCGAGGAGCCATTGATGAACCGCTTATTTTCCTAAAAGAAAATGAGAACTAAATCTTGATGAATGTTGAAAACCTTCTGACTCACGAAGCTCTGTAGTAGGTCCCGGAGGGGTATCAGCTCCCGAAGCCTATGGGTCTACGCCGGGGACGGGGCTGTCAGAATTGGAGGTAACAACAGCCAAAGGCCTCATCACTGAACGAGTAGGTGGTTCTTCGTGATCAAGCACGATGCTCAGTTGCCGTGACCCAGGGCCTATTTCCGGAATCGGCCTTGACACCTCACTGAAGGAATATAATGCAAACTCATACTTAGTTGGACTAAGATCACATTCTGGAATTGGGGCCTGGGACAAAACAGCATTTAAATCCACTCATTGATGGTCTACTTGCGATGGATCCAGTGGAATGCTGTGGTTAACATCGCGAGTTGAAACGGGAATGTCTGGCAGATAATGGCAGAGAATACAACTGGATGGAATGGAGCCTGGGATATGGAGCAATCTCAGGAATGTCCTCAAAAGACATGAGCTAGGAGCTGACTCTGTGTTAGAGGTTTGTTATGAAGTGTACCTGTTATGCGCATGTGTGAATTTGATCGTGCAAAACCGTTGACTGGGGCATTCCAAAAATACACGTCCACGGTACAAAGAGATTCTGCCTTCTTCATCAGACAAGTTGGTAGCTTTAAAAAATAGGGCAGGGGGGCATAAATATTTGTTAAGTCTCTCTAAGAATGAATTTCAAAAAGAAAGGGAGTACAGCATCCTGGTGATTACTTCTGAATTGGCTTGTAGATAGGGTTCTCTACTTCGTGTATTGGCTTTTGACCAGCGGGTGTGCCGGGAATGGTTTTCGTCAAGCCCTGCAAGGGTGAAGTCATATTAGTATAGTACATAATAGAACGAGCAAGACGAGACGAGAGATGTCCAAGTAATCAAAAGGGCAAAGGAAAGTGAACGTACAAGCTTTTCAAACATGCATGCATTGAGCTTTCGCTCAGCCGGACGGCAGAGATAGTTTTCCTATAAAGAAACGTATGAATCAGACAGGAAGTACACGGAAGTTGATCATCAAAACAACACAGAGTTGGTGACCTGGCAGGAGACCGTTGGAGCGCTGGGGGCATAGCTCGCCATCAGGACGACAGGCAGCTAGACCTATTCAGGCAGGCCCGCAGGACCGGACAATAGTGAAGTACTGTAACATCCACCGCAAGGTCAAAGCCTTCCTGGATGCACATATTGAATAACGAAAATAAAAGCATCCAGAGATATTTGCGCCATGTTTCAGAGACGCGATGTATTGGTCATTTAACATGTCTTGAAGCCTCGTAAAAGCGCAGAGAGTTCACTGAAAACCTACCTGGTTTTTCTTTTCCAAACAATTCCAATGTTCGTCCCATTGTGACAAGCAGTGCTCCCGCATTTTGGTGATCCTGAGGGCGAAAAATATCGTCAAGGAACAGCTCCCGAATACACGGCAAGAAACACGCACAAATCAATTGTGCACCGTGTAACCTTTCTACCTTCCTTCAAACAATGGCCTGGTTCTCGGTTCTCATTCTTGCAGAGCATGAAATCCTCTAGACGAAGGACACAGAGTCAAACCCCAGACACGGGTAGAGAAACGCGTTTCTGACCATTGTACTCCTTGCAATAAGCGCCAATGAAGAATGCAGCACTCTTCAATGGTGCGCTTGTCACTCCGACCTCCTCGACGTGGGGGACATCAGCCGGCATGGGTGTCTCGTCGACGAACTTCCTCCGAGACTGCAGGCCAGGCTGAATAGTACTCATTCTTGGAAGAGGTAAATATTTCACTGTCAAGAAGTTCAGTCCGATAATCCATATCTGTAGGATGGTGTTGAACAGACCTTGAAATGGACGTCAACGATGGAGGTCGGAAGAGGGTAAGCGGGTGGGAATTATTGGGGCGGGCATTGAATAAAATCATTTATTTAGGAATTGATTTCGTATTATCCGCTTAAGTGTCTCCTTCAACGTCCTCAAAGCTACCGAAGGTCGTCTATCTTCAACATGGTATGAATTGAATATTTTTGAAATTGTGGTTTCTGAATGTAAACATCTCGCAGCCGCCTCGAATTGCTAGAATCTTTCATATTCAAGTAAAAACCCATAAACTTGCAATCATGCTTTCAAGTCTTGCACCGACAACGACAATAGCGGAACTCAAAGCCGAAACATTGTCAGCTCTTCAGTCTGACGTCGCGCCTAATTCACTGGATGTAGATGCCATGGAGCCACCAGAATTAGATATTCAATCAGAAGAGGACTTTGAATTATGTCGAGCTAAGAAGGATAAAGGAAAGCCGACAGGCGATTTCGAAGTTCTGGGGCCTACAAAGACGCTACGAGATAGCGGACTTGCGGGTTGGGAAGCGGTATTTTTACAGCCTCGAGACAGAAGTACAGGTAAGCAAAGTTTATACCCCAGCTTATTTTCACCTCCTTCGATCTTTGCCTCTTTCTCAATGAAAATACCATTTCACCCCTTCAATCAATGTTCCATTGTTGCGTGTGCCATTTTAATCTGGTATCAATAATCCAATTTTGACAGGCGACCTTCTTCCGGTTCAATATACCCCGCCTCCAATGTATCCTGAGGAGCAACAGGAGGAAGTCACTCAAAGTCGTACAGCTGAAGCCTCGAACAATAAAGGTAAACGGAAAGCACATCCTGACGAGATTGATGAAGAATAAAATCAAAGCTTGAGTTATATTATTACGAGTACACACCATAATATACGAAGAGAGACCTTAACGAGGAGCGTGATATATTATGGCCCAGGAGCAGGTATCGATGACTTCGGCCAAGAGTAAGGTGTGAGTGGCATGAGAGCAGCAGCTACGCGTCTTCCTTCCTCCGCTAAGATATTATAAGTCGAACACGCGTTTCTCTGGCAGAAAAGGAAATTCAGCACTTCGACACGGAAAACCATAAAGAAATTTACCGTGTCCATTACGTCCAGCTGAATGCCATGTTTGCTTAGATACGGGCGCAGAAATGGTGGGGGCATTATCAGCGTCTTGCCTGTGCCCAGGAGGAGTATTTCTACGACAAAACAGTTCAGAGAGTAATCATGTTCCTCCTTCAAGAAAAACTTACCAGGCCTGGGGGTGACCACATCCAGCAGCTCAAAACGGTCCTCACCCCATCCATGCCACCGTTCTGCTGTTACCTTGGACTTCAAATTGATTTCTGGGACGTCCCAGAGAAATACTTTCCCCTCCAGAAATATACATGCTCCAGGTATAATCAAGCCATCTGCAAGCTGAATTCCAGACTCGGATATCGAAGCGACCTGTACAGCAGGTGGATTATCATCTGCTAGAAGGTTGGTGAACGAGCGATCTCGTCTAACAAGAGTGGTGTGTATATTTCGGCATGATCGTGCCCGGATGACAAAATTTTCCAGAAAACTCCCCGCCAAATTCCGGGACATTCTGCTAGAAAGCTGCATGTACGTAGAGCCACCCAGCAATGCAAATCGTAAGGTCATTTTTGATTGGAAGATATGAACTAGTTGGTGGTTGTGGGTCAACAAGAATCAGGGTTGACCTTAACCTTAACTCGTGGCATCATTAATTCACCATAAAATGTCTTTTTTTACTCTTGTTCTCATCTTTTACTTCCGAAAGCACCCCAGAATCCCTGAAGCTGCCGTTATCGACTGTTCTTGCGATAGGATACCATCTAGCGCTTGGTGTTAATACTCTGCTCGTGTTGTGATCGAAGGCCAGCACTTGGACTGAGCTTGCCATAGTTGAAAAATTCACAAGTCATCCACGATGTTCAAGTCACGACGCGCTGCAACGCGTCTTATGCTAGGAAATATCCACCTTCACACTGAACCTCTTTCACCTTGCCTTAGAAGGCAAGCCCTGCGCAGCCTTTCCAGCTCTGCTCACGGGTCGGGCCTTGCTTTGAGTCCAAATAATGGCGTCTACGTCTCTGCTTCCTCCGACCCCTACTTCAATTTAACTTTGGAAGACTGGTCGGTCACATGCGTCTTTCATTGTATCTGTCTGCTGATCGTCTATTATTGGGGGTTTTCATCTTTCACCACGGAAACATTGACATACTTGATAACACAATACATTTACTCCTTGACCATGACCTGCCTGCAGGTTGTTTCGCCATTCCAATTCTTCTAACCCCCAGTTATTGATCTATCGCGATTCGCCTTGCGTAGTCATCGGGAGAAATCAAAACCCGTGGATAGAGGTTAATTTCTCTGCGCTGCACGCCCGTGGTATACCCTTTGTGCGCCGCCGCAGTGGAGGAGGCACCGTTTACCATGTGTGTTTAATATCCCATATCTTAGTTCCTCTCTTTTCACATCCTTACCTACCTCGTCAGGATCTGGGAAACACGAATTTCTCGATACATCTACCTAGGTCATCTTTCGATCGGCATCAGACGGGTGCCTTCGTTCTTCGAGCTGTGCGGTCGCTGGGAATCGACGCCAGACTGAATGAGAGAAACGACATATGTGTGGGTCCTGATAAGATGAGTACAGCCTTACCTCTTCTTTTTCAAGAATCGGACATCGCCTTGTTTTATTTGGTATGACCTTCCACGGTCAAGTCTTTTTAAAGGAATCTATATCACACGATGACTTGACTTACCCAGAATATCCATTTACGTCTCAGGGTCGGCCTACAAGATCGCAAGCCAACGCGCCTATCATCATGGGACTATGTTAATCTCAACTGAGCTTGAAACGTTGGGGGACGTTTTACGTCCAGAGAAAGTATGTGACTGGAATTTAACTTAGTGTCTTCCTCTTTCGTCATTCATTCTACTCTTTTTGGGGGCTTCCAGGCGCCTATCTATGCCGTTCTGTCCTTCTTTGGGCACTGTGACTTTGCAAGCATCCTTCTTTTGTTTCCCTTCTCTCATACTTTCTTCGGAACTCGTAGGAGAACATTGTGACGAAAGGTGTCGGGTCTGTTCGCTCTCCGGTTTGCAATCTTCGACGATTTGATCCCAATCTCACTCATGAAAAATTTACTGCTGCTGTTATCGCGCAATTCCAAGACGACTATAATGTCCCATCCGAGGTAATAGTTGCATCAGTCTAAAGCAAAAATAAGAAGAGGGCTCTGATTAGGATATACTTTGGGGGTGTTCCAGCCTTATGTTGTACACGACACTGATTGCATCAAGAAAATCGAATACATTCAGAAAGGGATCGCGGAATTAACGGTAAATACCATCTCAACGCTCCTTTTTTGCTCTGCTGACAAGTGTTTCCCTTTGCAAATAAAATAGACATGGGATTGGTTGTTCGGCCAAACCCCAGAATTTACGCGTATCATAGACCAGACGTTCTCATGGGGAGACGTGGTACGTTTTCACGACTTGCCACTTTCATCGCATATGCCCTCAATCAGCGACGGATCCTAGCATGCTGAAATCCGTTCAAAACATGGAGTAATCCTGGATTTCTCTATGAAAGTTTCACGTACCCACCTACAGACTGCGGAGATGGACCCTTTTTGCGATTTCGCCCAAAGTTTCTACGAAGGGCGCAAATACGGGTTTTTGGATGATCTAGAAGATAAGGAATTTGTGGAGACTAAACCAAGCTTTCCAGGACGGACGAATGTCGGATGGCTTCAACAGATGCGAGAGATGCATACTTGGCTGCAACGAGCCATTAATATTCGGTGACTTGACTTCATAATATTACTTTCTTATTATTTTGGGGTTTATAGCTTGAGGACGTGGCTTCTAAAGACATCCTTAGCCTTGCCATAGAACATTTCGTAGTTGTACGTGGCGTGATTATGGTTCTCTCAGTGCCCGAGATGGGATAATCCTGTTCCTTTGCTGGGCTCAGGGTATCCCTTTTACTTTACTTTTTCTGGCAGGTCCAATGTCTGAGAGGGACTGCAGGTTCTGGATCCGCTGTCGACGGGCCTCCTCTTTTATTTCTCCTTCCCAAGTGGTTGTCTACGCTATCATTTCCCAGGAGATTCGAACTTTCAGCAACGTTTCTCTAGTTGAAACCTGACGAATGATGCGAAGTACCTCCGACTCCGCGTTCTTTGACTTTTCTTTAGGTTGTAAGAAATCTCAAGATATACAATAAGTCCACTCGGTCAAGACCTTGCCGTTATAAATGGATTTGCTATTGTTCAGAGATTCCGACAGCGCTCCAACGTATTGATATCCTTATGGAGAAATCCTGGCCCGATTGCAGTCTTACAGACCTGACCAAGAACAGGAGATGGTGGCATTTGGGTGTACGAAATTGCCGAAGAGACGCGAACACTATATCACGCTTCTCCCCACAGCCGTTGGGGGCTGCTTCTAGCGGAACAAGGACGAAGGTAAGCTGTCAGTGCGAATACTGGCCATAGGAACGTGCAGCGTTGCATGGAAACGGGGTTAACTGCATTCGTACTTTTAGGCCAGATTGGCTCGAACCCTTTCAGAAATGGTTATCTGAACCCTTGTTTCTGGGAAGGCGAAATGGATGGTTTGGTACCATTGAGATAGCAGAAATATGTGACATTTTCTGTAAGAGTCTCGTGCGTCCAAACGCAGGGAGGACGGTAAGACGAGTCTGAGCAGTCTAAGAATATCTTCCTACAAGTTCATTTCCGCGGCAATGCGTAAGGTGTATCTGAGCAGTCCAAGAACATCTTTCTGCAAGTTGTCTTCATTAATGATTCTCCATTGTCACCTCGTTCAAAGGTAGGCATCCAGTTGACATCACTTAAATAACCTTGTCAATGCGAAGCCGCCAGTATCAACTATCTTGAGACCATCTTGTTGTTGACGGCGAAGGCAGTCCAGCAGTCCCTTCGGAAACCTCTGCCTGAGTATGTGGACAAAGCTTACACATAGAATCATTGCTGATCTTTTCTTAGACCTGGCATCTTCTGTATGCTTCAAACCCAGCGGCGCCTCGTGAGGCTTAATTAAGGGGCATAGTATCCGCGCATTGTAACGTTGTACCAAATCTGAGCTAA
This sequence comes from Gymnopilus junonius, assembly GCA_015501075.1. Classification (NCBI taxonomy): domain Eukaryota; kingdom Fungi; phylum Basidiomycota; class Agaricomycetes; order Agaricales; family Galerinaceae; genus Gymnopilus; species Gymnopilus junonius. The sequence goes on along the minus strand of JADNYJ010000466.1, from coordinate 5,477 downwards.
CTGAAAGCCGAGAAGATTATTGCATAGGGATTGTGTTCAAGCCTAAGCATGACGAAGCCTAACAATGCTTACAGGATAACAGGATAAGACTACCTTGATTCTGAGATGTTAACCTGACTACAAAGACATTTCTCTCCTACTGCTCGGCCTCCACTCTGTCACGAATTCTTATGCTTACGCTTACTAAATACCGCGGCTGTTTCACGTACATAATTTCGTAAGAATTTCCTTCAGAACCCAGGTATGTGCACACTTACTAGCTGTCGGACCGCATTGCGCTGTCACCTCCTGGAATATATTGTATATTGAACCTGAGCTTTTGACGCCTGAAGCTAGTAAAGTCTTGAGGAAGACCGCGGGCTCAGGCCCGATTTCCTTTACATTCAGTATTGTGACAGGCCGCAGTTGTGGCGTTGGACTGAAGGAACGTGGTCTAGATCATCTGTATGTCTACTCGTCCAATGGCATTGCGCTGAGTGACAGATCGTTTGAATTTGTGGTAGATGTAAAGGACCAACCACCTTACCACCGCCCTACCTAAGGCCCTAAGTAGTGCATGTGTTGTCCTTCTTTCAATACTTTAGACATCGACTTCGATATCTTTTACTGATTTCCATTTATAACCCAATTTTTCTCTCGAGCCCTTCCGCCAATCTCTTTCGCGGGTCAGAGAGTAGATCCACTGACTTTCAAGAAACTTCTATTCGCTTCATCACCAGTTACTTGTGTATTTGTAGCGACGATGGAGACAAATCGCGCAAAGACCCTAGCATAACCCTTATAGGTAACCCAGATTTTTGGAAAATACTGTTGCAAAAGAAGACTTCCGTGTCTATACGGCAGCAAGGCCGCCAAAAGGGTTAAACTGACGCCGCTATCGAGCGGTCGGCAAATGCCAAACTTCTCAGAGAAACAACGGTCTCAAAGTTACAGTCTTGAGGGAGAAAAGAAATTCATCGGAAAGGTATCACAATACTTTCTAACTCGTAAGTTTGAGTAAGGAGTTAATTTAAAAGTCGCAACGTCCGTTTTCCCAAGTTCTCCCCGTAAGCACGGCACTCCTCATGGTCCACGTAGCATAATCTGTCTAAGTCTTCAGTTTGAGCTAAGACCGCGCTTACGATACGATTTGAAAGAATCCAAAAGCAATGACGTGAGGTGGAATTCGAACTTCCAGGTTATATTATTTCCCGCTGGATTCAGCCCACGTGATTTGCATGCAGATTAACGCCAATGGCAGCAGTTGGTCGTAATCGAGGTTGTCGACGAGCATCCCATAATCTAAGAAGAGGTAACAGTGGTGTTCGAGTTCGTTGTGCGATACAGCAGGAACTCTCGGAATTTGATTACCAAAATACTTTCCAAAATACGGTGTTGTTGATGGGAATTGATGCTCACACAGTATCACATAAAATACTGGAATAGCTTTACGTCGCTGCTGAAGTACTGTCAATGTTTAGAAGACAAAGGTCATTTAGAGTGAAACGCAAGCTCGTAGCACCCTCAGGCACAGTGGCGATGGAAGCTGCATGACAACTACGAGTCCCTCTTCAACTATGAGACTGGACTGGCCCACCAGACGCTGCTCTTAGAAAATTCTGATGGGGCAGTAGGATTTGTCTAGAAAGCATAAATTCCTTAGTCTCAACCTTATAAATTGGATAAGATAGTGAACGCACTGCTTGCCCTCGCAAATGACCCGTCAACTGCTTGTCACGATTCATCATCATTGTGTCCCAGTTATCTATTGAATACCGAGGGGGCTAGCATATACAAATCAACATGGCGATATAAAGGAGCTGGAAGCTAAACAAGAGACTAACCTTTCCCTGATTTTGTCCCCGCTGAGATACATTCATAAGAGTTCCAGCCACGCCGAACATGGCGGTGAGGAGACCTGCGAAAGAGTTCAGCATCAGAATAGTACGTAGCATAGGTGTACGAACCAAAAGGGATTAGTGCTTCCCAAGGGACGGGCATGGTGTGCGAGTGAGTTTGCTAACGAGCAACGTCGGGACGGTGAACGGGACTGGCCATTGTTGTTTGTACATGTGTACAGTGGTCAGTTCTATTTTTACACCTGGTGATAACTTGTGCGCGAAGTCAAGAGGAAGTCGATCAAAATACCCTGAAAACACTAGCCTTAAATCTGAATTATCAGTATATAAAAGATTTGCCAGCGGGGACAAATGTAATTTATAAATATCTGGAATCAAAGCATGAAACATCGTAGCGCTCGGACATCCATAAATAGGGAGAATAAGCAGCCTATTGGAGACTCCCTCCATACTCTACTACTTAACATATCCTTGTAATATCCTGATATAATATGACGAAAAAATTATACGCGAGTTAGAGCAGTAGATGGCGTTCTTGGAATAGTTTTACAGGCGATTTACGGGGTACCTCCATTTTGAGGGTAAAGTTGCTGTTGATGCGCCAGATAACCTAAATGTTCTGGATGATGGTTGATGATTGAATTGGAGAACGTATCGCTATTGTAGTTAATATTGCCATGTTCGGTAAAGTACCCTGCGTTGTAAGCCTGTTGCGTCGTAAAGAGATTATTTTCCGAAGATGAGCCTGAGCCTGCGGCTTCGTGATGCATCTCAAAGGATCCAGAGTGACCAGCTGAATACAACAATGCAATTTGCTCTTGATCGAAACGCTGTGCACTAACCCTTGGTTGATTTGGAAAGAAAGGTTGCTCGTATGCCATACTGTAGCTCATTTGTCCAGCCAAACTTTGAGGGGAGTTAGAGTCAAGACGAAAATCTGGGGCGGTGGAAGGGTGATGAGACTGGTGCATTGAATTTCCGATCCATTCCTCTTCGCAACTCTGACTGGCTTCGACCGGATATGCACGAAAAGTTAACTCATCGGGTGATAGTATCATGCTGAACGGCGCTGGGAGGGTTTCATAACTCGGGCCTGGCCAATTGGTTTTGGGGGTCTGCCCACTGGCATAAGGCAAAGTAGCTGTCGCCGGATGTGTTCTCGCAACGTCATTGAATCCAGTACCAGTATACATGGGCCCATCGGTCCTAGAGTCCATGGATAATGCGCCGTCACCTGAGGGAAGTGGGGAAGGGCTCCGGCTCGGGAGGAATACGGGATTCTCGATACATGTTTCTTGAACTGCCGCATCCATCAAGTCAGGTCGACTTTCCGCTGCGGAAGACCCGGGGAAACTATTAGAACGACCACTTGAAACCGGACGTGGAGCGAGCAGCACTTCAGGCTTGTGCAGCCCGGTGGGTTGGGAGACTGTTCTTTTCTTTGTGCGAGCGTTGGGATACCTGGTTCTAGTCAAGGAGATCAGATAGTGCTCACACCATAGAAACAATTTAACAGAGGCAATTACTTACACTTTTATGGTATTACGGAAATATTCTCTGTCCTGTGTGATTTGTTAGTGCCGAACTGCGTAACCCAACGGGAACGTACTATGCCGTCCAATTTCTTGTGTATACGTGTCTTTTTCTCTTGCTTTGGGAGATTGTTCTCATGCTGGGAGCCAGAGTGGGTAGTAGAAGACATGGAAGACATAATGTGTGAGTGGGCGCGACTTGTTGGACTGTAGAAGTTTTCGGAAACGCGGTGAAAGGAAAGAAATAAATACCTCGCCCACGCTTTCGTGATGGCCCTTTTGGGCATGTAATCCTTGGCTCAGATCCGACTCATATAGATCTCCAGCAAAGCATGGTTGTAGGAATCAAGGTCACAAGCATCAATCTAGGCCGCCTCGAGGGATCGTCGAGTTATGAGGGCCTGCGGTATAGAGATGACGGCAAAATCATAAATAGAAATTGTTTTCTTCCCACCACATTCGGAGGGAGCCCCTTAAAGGGTCATCCCTGAAATTAGTACAAAACCACCATCCAGAATAATCCGGATCGGGTTTAAGATCTACTTGATCGGTCCGATATTTTTGGAGGGGCCAAATTACTGGCTCAAATTATAGACGCCCGAAGCACTCACGACCTGGAGATAACGATTCATCCCACGTAATGATTATGACACAGGTGCGTAACATTTGAGTAAATCACCTTTCATTGATTCTTAGCTTTCTTCGGAGACAATTCGGAGACCAACTCTATCATCATCTTCATTCCAGAAATCTGAGCTTGCCCAAACTTCCAACGAAGTCCTAAGGACTTCCAGCAATGGTCATCCGCAAATGCAGGTCATGTCCCCGTCAATCCAAGAAGAAACTTGTGACACCGTGGAGGCCTTGGAGCTTGGAGCTTTATCGTTGATTCACAATGCAATTAATATAGATGTTTCCGTTCATCCATGGCGCCACGCGCACAATGCGTGCCTACTTACAAACGTACATATAGGGAGTCCGGATCTCGAAATATTGATACTGCATCACAAAAACAAAACACTGGTTTGAAGCCTGACTTGTCATGGCGAGTGCTAAGTATATGACCCACTCGATTGAAATAGTTGACTTATGAGGGCTGAGATTTTAGCGCCTATTCAAGTTTGGGACTCAAGTCTTAGATCCACTATTCCATCAATAACAGCAGTTTATATGATGCTGTATAGAGGGTTAGTGCGAGACCACAGACAAACAAGTTCCAAAATGGATGGAACGCTGTAAGAATCTAGCCCACAAGTCGGGGTGAATGAAAAGGAAGTCGGAGTACTCAAAAGCGCTGGCATCAACCTCTCCCTCGACCTACATTATGTAGCGCTGAGAAGAAAAATATTGATGTTGAACTTCATGCACCTTCCGTGATGACCGAAAGCTACTCTAACGCCCTTCTACAATCATGCGATATGGAAATAGTGCTATGACGACCGGTATCCGCCAATTTCCGGTCTTGAGACTCTATGAAGTCATTAGTATATTCAGCGAAGGGTGCACCAGCGTGCGTCGGTAGACAATCGCGGCACTGAAAGTGCCGCAAAGGCATCGACCTGACTTAAGGTCAAGATTTGATAAAGAGAGTACTTTATTCCAGCAGCACTGCAAGGCACTAATAATACATCCCTTAAATATAATTATTGCTTGGATGATGACTCACACCTTGAAAACTCTCATGGACTGCTGTCAATGTTGAGCTAAAACAGAAGACATGGGAAGAATAAAAAATACTGCAAGGATGTAGCATCTGAAATAGTGGCCTTTATTTCTAAAGCTCACTGTCATTTACTGTGCCTTAAATTATACTCTCATCCAAGCGGATCCCTCCCCGATCTGGAGGTTCGGCTAAATGATCGATCAAACAGTGTGGCGCACGCCCTATGGACCCATATCAACGGCTATTACGCAGCGCGCACTTGACGAAACGTCCATAATGTACATGATCACCAATGGACATAAATAGACCTGAGCCAAGATATCAAAAATGATATCCTCGACTGCAGGGGTATAAATTGTAAATCGGTTCCTGCCGTTCGGACCCATCTCGCGTTCTATGGAATGTTTGTATGCAGAGTTGAGGAGTTGAGTTCTCGGATACTTT
>JADNYJ010000465.1:0-24715 GCA_015501075.1 Gymnopilus junonius | reverse complement strand
GATTTCATCAGCACAATTGCCCTCATCAAGTTTCTTTTGGAACTTTGGTACAAGATGAAAAAGTGCACAAAGAGCAACATAGCTCTGTTCAAACCTTGATAAGATCACATGTGAGTAAATGATGATGAGATAAGCATTGAGACAACATACTCACATTTTTGTCTTCAACATCATCTTCCTCAAGCCCTTCAAACTCATCTATCTGGCAATGCATCTGGATCTTCACATAGCTCAATGTGCTTGTCAGACTTTGACATGAGCTCCAAGAGACTCCCACATATCATGACAAGCCTATGGATGCCACAGCCTGAAGCAAGAACAGTCGGTGAGCTGCTGTACTGTCAACAATGGTATGTATTCCTTAGTACTGACAAAATGGGCTTACCTCTTACCCTTCTTGCATTTCTTAGACTTCTGTGCCTCATCACTGGAACTGGATGTTGCTGCATCCACCATGAGAGCTTTCTTCTCCTCCTTCTCTTTGTGGTACTTCTGCTTATAGAGGACAAGTTGCATTGCTAGATCAAGTTCAAGGTCTTCATTACTTTCAGGCTGAGAAGAGGAGTTAGGCAAGGATTCAGGAAGTGGACAAGAGGGGGTAGGAGCCATGGTACATGAGTTTGGATGAAAGGGGAAATGGTCAGCAGATGAAAGGGAAATGATTGGTGGATGAAAGGGAAAATAGTTAACAAAAGTAATGTAAGGCTTCTTTTATAAGTTCTTCACTTCGAGGGCCATACAAGGCTTGCTGATGTCAAAATAATTGTTTATTCTCAGGACAATGAACAACAATATATATAGGCTTGTTCTGTAATGTCATTTCTAATTCCATCTCCTTTTCCATTCTTCTGCTTGGCATTCATTCATGGAGAGGCATTGGCCTCATCTCAAGCTACAAGCTCTGCTTGTTATCTTTTTTATTCTGATGCACATCTGCAAACATTGTAGTGGGCCAGAAAAATTTACAGCATCTTCAGCTGGTGGTCTCAGGAATCATCAAAACAAATGTCAAGGATATATCAACTATTGTGACACTGAAGCTCTGCACCGGAAAGCTGTAGCAGCCTTAACATTAAATAAGAAAACAGCTCAGCTTGCAGATTGCAAAGCACATATTGTGAGTGAATAATTATCTTCAACAAAATTGTGCTTGATGCATGAATAGCAAATGGTTCGGGGAACCAGTTCAAGTTTCCAAGAAACTGCTGAAGACCAACCAATGGACGTAGATCATAATGTAGTTGACGTGACTATGGATTCATGTTTTTCCTACCACCCAGACATCTCTTCCGACCCTGCCCAATCCAATACTTCATCATCCATGCCACCTTCAATACCACCACTGCTGCACAGTTTACTCAGTCTGGTCACCCAATGAACACGAGATGGCAGCCTGCTCAGTTTAATGATATGAATCCAGAACCCCTCCCTTTTATAGAGCCTGAACCTCCTGAACCACCATCATCATTACCCCGTGTTGTACTTGAAGCATGTAACTGACTATGGATGGCTGTGAATTCATTCTACCTTCTTTGAGAATACCTTTATTAGCCTTCTTTTGATCCCGATTCCTTCATCCCAAATGAGGACCTTCTTTCTGATGATGATACTGCAGCAGATAAATTGCGTCCAGTTACTCCTTCTGTTCACTGAAATCAAACAGTTGAACTTTTGATGAACTGGAAAGATTCTGGCCCACCAACAAAGTCTGATGCTGAGGTTGATCGACTTGTCAAAGAGGTACTGCTTGACCCAAATTTCAAGGTTGAAGAACTATGTGGGTTCAGTACAGCATGAGAAAATCACAGAAATGATGCTGCAGACAAGAACTCGCCATTTTTAGACTCCTTTCAGACCGCTTCTGTTCAAATTGAGGTTCCATCAGGATCAAGGAGTGTGCCACCTGCCATGTTTTCTATCCCAGGGCTTCATTTTTGCAAAATAACAGCTGTTATTAAAGCCACATTTGCATCCTCTCTGGCATTCAAATTTCATCTTTCACCCTTCAAATTATTTCGAAGATTATCCAATGGGGAAGAAGAATGAGTCTATAGTGAGGTTTATGATTCAGACATATACAACAAAGAACATGTCAAAGTTCAAAGCGCACCTGTGCCACCTGATGATCCACACTGCAAGCGGGAAAAAGTCATAGCTGCACTCATGTTCTGGTCAGATGGTACTCACTTAGCAAATTTCAGAACTGTGAAACTTTGGCTGATATACATGCTGTTTGGAAACTTATCAAAGTATATATGTGCCCAGCCTAATTCAGGAGCTTGCCAGCATATCACATACATCCCGTCTCTTCCAGATTCTTTCCAGGACTTTGTGGCAGGATTCCATTCAAAATGGGGAACACAGAAGAAGGATATTCCCACTCACTGTCAGCGTGGAGATGCAATCTACCAGAAGGCAGCAGCTATTGGTGGAGCTATTATCGACTGATTGCTCAAGCCAACATCATCAGTTCCTACTCTAAATGCATTTGTCAGCTGTCTAGGTGAGGACTTTGATGTCTCGCGCTTCCTTGTTCCTGACTTCCTTCATGAATTTGAGCTTGGTGTGTGGAAGGCCCTTTTCATGCATCTCATTAGAGTGTTGTATGCAGCAGCATCAGATGGAAGTTTAGTGGCAGAATTGGACAGACCTTTTGCAATATACCCACATTTGGATCAAGTACAATTTGATGATTCACACACCAATGCTTCAGAGATGAAGAAGTTGGCTGCTCATGACTTTGAGGACTTGTTACAGTGCAGTATTCCTGTATTTGAAGGGCTCTTCCCAGAGCCATATAACTCAATGGTGCAGATTCTTCTCTACGTTACTGTATGAGTGGCATGCTTTTGTGAAGCTCCATCTCCATACCGACAACACTCTCAACCATCTCGATGAGCTCACCCAGGATCTTGGGAAACTTATGCACAATTTCAGAGATATATCTGATGCAAATTTTGCAACATTTGAACTTCCACAAGAGACAGAGGCACATAACAGATGGCAACAAAAAGGCAAGGGAAAAGCAACGGAACATATGGGTAATTCCACAAGTGCAGGACGAAAAACTGAAAAAACCTCAACCTCCTTACCTACAAGTGGCACTCTCTTGCTGACTATGTTAAATCCATTCACCTCTTTGGGTGTACAGATGGGTTTTCTACTCAAGTAGGAGAGCTTGCACACTGACTGGTAAAACGACTGTACGGAATGACAAACAAGCATAATGCAGATCTCCAAATTGCAAAGCATTATCAGAGGGGTGAAAGGGCTTGACTTGCAAGACTTGCTTTTGAGAGAAAGAGGCTTCTGGAGCACAGAAAATCAAAGAGCGGATGGGCTACTGGTGCCGATGACAGTGATTCAGAGTCAGACATTAGTGCTGACACTGACCTACATTATAAAATATCAGCATCCACAAATAAGCCTGTTAATATCTTTACTGCCATTTGGTCAAACTGAGGTGATCCTGCATATCATCGATTCTTACCCAAGTCACAGGATCATCTTCTGGGATGCTTGCAGAACTGTGAATTTGATGCCGACATGCACGAAGATTATTCTGATGATGATCGCAACTCAATCTGTTTTGCAGGACAAAGAATATTCTCTGTTCAGACCTGTTGCCTCAACTATACTACCTATGATCTGCAGCATGAATATGACACAATTAACCCACGAACTCACCCTGACATTATGCTTCATGCCCCAGAGGCAGAGGAAGGTGGTGACCCTTATTTGTATGCAAGGGTAATAGGCATCTATCATGCAAATGTATGGGCAGATAGATCAGATATTCCCAATGCTAGATCAGTTTGCTGAATGGATTTCTTCTGGGTTCAGTGGCTTGGAAAGGAATACAATTACACACCAAATTGTCAAAAGGGGCTCTTGCCAAAGATTGGCTTTGTCGAATCTACAGATGACTATGCTTTTAGCTTTGTGAACCAAGCACATGTTGTATGTGGATGCCACCTAATCCCTGCATTCCATGAAGGATGTACCACAAACCTCCTTCCTGTACCGCAGAGTGTTGCCAGATGGTTTAAATCCAAAAGAAGAGGATGACTGGGTAAACTTCTATGTCAATATCTTTGTTGACTGTGATATGATAATGTGCTATGTTGGCAGTGGTGTTGGACACTTGAATAATGGCCCTCAGCATGACATTGGCCCTATCAATCAGAATTTGGATGCGAGGAACCTGAGTTAGAAGACGAGGATGGTGATCCAGTTAACAACTCCACCAATCCAGAAGTGCATCACATACCAATGGAAGAGGGTTTGATGAAGAAGAACCTGGCTCAATTCCTTCTGAATCTGAAGATGAGTCCAGTGTAGATGGCAATGATCCAGATGTGGAAAGTGAGGATTCATATGATGATAACTATTGATCATTCTAGGTTTGAACTATAATAAAATGAATTTACTAAACATTAACTACTGTTTATCCTGCTGAAATTTGCGTACTAATCATGAATACTTGTAGTAGCGAATCTTGGTCTCTTCCAACAAAATCTTAGCTTGAAGAACCTTTATATAAGCTAAACTTTTCATTCTCCTAGCATGTTCCTTTGTCATCTTGATGTGGACACAGTGAGGGGCACACAAATTGGCCTGAGAAGCTGGCGAGGAGGCTTTGGGCATTTCAACACTGGGCAGTTGGGAGTGCTGAACAGATGAACCAGTCTGTCAAGGAGAATGTCAAAAGGTGAGTTCAAAAGGTGACTGGCAATGGAGTACATACCAGTCTACTTGCAAGTGCCACATCTGGCAGCACATCTTGTGCTGTTTTGGCCTCTAACTGAATCTTTTCTCTCCTTTCTCTCTTGTCAAACCATTGTGTATCAAATTCTGGAGTCTGTGATGGATTGTCAGCAAACATATCATGGAACTCCAAGAGAACTGCTGGCAGGTCCTGTCGAGCTCCCAGACATGTACGTTGGGGTTCCTCAGGTGGCTTAGTACCTGGAAAGTGGTAAATTTCAGGTTCAGGGCTTGGGATCTGAAGCTTTACAGTCATTGAGCCAAGGACACAAAATCTGAGGGATGAGAAAGTAAACTCACAGAGTGCTCATAATCTATTGAGCTTTCAATTACTTCATCAGAGGGAGGTAATTCCAATTCAGAGCCGGCTTGGCTTGCAGCACAAATCTTGCGGTCTTCATTGACATGGAATGCAACAAAGGGCCATGGAGCTCAACTGTACATGCATCTAATTGTCAAGTAGTTAGCAACAATGATAAACAAAAAGAATAGAGGGTGTTGAGCAAATACACACCTTTAATGCAAGGTCACTGACATTTGGGCCCCAGAAACAATTGTGGAAGGCATGCAGGGTAAAGGAGAGTTGTAATGCAATGTTGGATGCAACATGTAACACTTTCCCCTGCAGTCACTGTAACATCTTACTTCAGCATTACAAGGACAGATAAGATAATGAAAAGATAGATGATGACTCCATGATACTGTCGTATTCTCAGGATTACCTTACAATATAATAGAAAGTCCTGATCATCATATACAACCCTTATAAGACCTAGAAAAAGTAGATATTAATTCTATAACTCTAATACAATCCTGCAATGGTTATAAATGGCCATACAGATTCATCAAAAACACTATGATATGCTTGTACAATGGAAAAAGTATGATATTCAAGCCACATGATACAACAATAATAGGAACAAATGATATAGCAATATATTACAATGCGGGGCCATTGTAAGATAGTAAGAAGACTACAAGAGGTGTAGGGCCAAATCATAAATTCCCCGATTTGCTGATGTACAACCAACACATCAACCTGCATGCCTAGACCTTTGCAAGAGATTCAAAAGTATTCTGAAGAATATAGATTGCTTCAGGAATGCTTCCAGGATGTCTTCAGGTGGATGGAGAAAGCTGTACAATTTTTTTCCAAGTTTTATCTCCTGATATTCACTTACTTTTAAAATTGGACAGCTCAAGGAAACCTTTCCAGATGAGTTTGATGTAATCAAACTGTTTGCTACAGTTCTGCCCACTGATGGCCTTTCCCTGGTTTACCCCTTCAGTGGGTTTGTCATGAACTTCAACATTTGCACAAAAATTCATCGGGACTCCAATGATCTGTGTCTTTGCATTGTTATCACTCTCACAGATGATGATTGTATAGCAGGAAACCTTTGCCTCAAGGAACCTGGTATCTGCCTTCAGTTGCACTGTGGAGACATGGTGGTGTTCCCTTTGCACCTCCTCAGCCATTTTAATACTCATTTTAAAGGGGAGCATGCATCATTGGTGTTTCACATGGACTCCTCAGGGGAGATATGGTTTGAAAGGCACAATAAGTGGATGGTAATCTATCCATGAATACAACCCATGTTCTTTAGCTTTGTGGATCCAATAGCCATCTCTGACTTTTGACTAAGCTCTCTAATGTCATTCATCCTTCCCTTAATTAGAAAGGCGAGTCTATTTTGGGAAACCTATGAGTGGTATTGATTCAGCTGTGCCAATTCAGTTGTTTTTTTATCTCCTCCCCAACAGGACGTTTTTATTGTGTGACCTATGGCTAACACCTGATCTTTGAGTTCTACACAATCTTCTCATAGCAGAAGCTCAGGTTTAGTAACTAGGGATGGAAAGCCCACCTCTAGTAGAGGCAACAAGAATGGCAAATCAGTGCCTCCTCCACCCACCATTAGTTCAACTGCCATGGCCACATACAAAATGGTACAGGAGAAGCTGGAAGCTCAGAAAAAGATTGCTAAAGAAGCACAGGATGCAGGTGAGCAGCAGAGTTAGTAGTCCCCCAATTTACAATTAAATTCTGTTAGCTATATGCACTCAAAATAGAGAGCTTTTAGAGGCTGAAGGCTTCTCAGATGAAGACAATGCTCCCCACTGCAAGAAAAAAAAAATGATGGTAGCTGTGGAGTTTAGCGAAGATGAGGATGATATTGCCAATGGACTTCAATCTATCAGGGCAGCTGCTCTAGGCCAGAAAGAGCAAGAGGTGGATGAAGAAGATCAGAATATAGAAGGAGAAGATAGAGCTCATAGGAGTGCGAAGAAGAAGAAGGAGACCATTTTGCAGACTTGGAAGGGATGGATGTTGATGAAGACATTGATGAAAATTCAGCATCTGGAGAAGGCCAACTCTCAAATGAAGTTTGTTATTGCAACTATTTAAGTGCTTGAGCTGATATCATTTTTCCCTTAGATAGGAGTTGAAGCCTCTGGAGATGAAGTCTCAATGATGTCTAAGGCATCTCAGTCCAAGACCAAGTCTGTGGGTTGCCCCAAAACTCCAACCATGCCCTCCAGTGCTGCAAGTAATTCCAAGGTTGTTGAAAAAGACTTTACACCAAGGACACTCAGGCTTGCTTTAGCCTCTAAAAGCCATGTCTGCACTAGAACTGTGTATGATGAGCCCTTTCCATGCAATAACAAATTTGCTTGCATCACCTTCACTTGGCAAACCATTAAGGAAAGTGCAGCTGCAAGTGATGACATGGAAGTTAGACAAGCTTACAAGAGGGCTACAAAAGACATGGCAGTCAAGAGTAACTTGATGAAATTTGCAAGTTTTATTTGTCTACAAATCATTCCTGTCTCCTAACACTTGCATTTGTATGCCTAGACAATGTATGGTCGGACAGGCCTTATCAGCAGCATTATATCAAAAGCAAGGGATAAAGTCAGAGCTTTCTACTGTCTAGGAGGTGAACCAGAGGCCATCAAGAAAGATGTTGAGTGGTTGATTAAGGACTCCCACTTTGTTTATGGCAGCATCAATCTCAAAGTATGTCTCTTCTCTTTCCTTGAATATATTCTATCTAACCCTTTTATATAGGAAAGAACAGTTGACCCAATGAAACCTTTTGGAGTGCAGCTTATTGTTGAAATTATTGAAGGGCAATGGTTTCCCTCGACATCTGGATCAAAGCTTGATCTTGAGACTACCAACTAGATCTACCTTTGAATGTTATGCTTTTGGTGGTGACAGTGGTAAGTCATTCTCTTCTTTGTCATCATAGTGTCTTATGCTTTTGAGTGCTAGATTGAACATGCACTTAAGGAGTGGAGTTCTACAGGATGCAAAGCATGCCAAATTACCTTCTCAGAAGATACAGTGAGACAGAGGTATTATGGCTTGCTTTTTACTTTATGATAGAGCTGACTGATTTAATGCTTGAAGTTATGAATGCCATCTTCACCACTGGAAATTCTTTGAATCTCAGATGAAGGCCTGGCCAGCATGGTGGAGGAGAACTGTCCTGGAAGGAATACTGTAGGATGCCGGTCAAGGTCTTGTTATTAGATTTCTGATGCTAACCTTTTCTTGCAGTGCAAATCACTCAAATTTTGACATCAACACTGAAGAGAATGACTTTGCAAATTTAGATTTCAGTCAACTTGATGCTCTGGCAGGATTTGAAGAAGAGCTGGGGAATTCTGAAGGTCGGTCTGGAGCAGGTCAGTCTGGAGGCAGTTGTTCTATGGAAAATGGGTCTGTGGAAGGGGTAGGTCAGCCTGCAGCAGGTGGGTCTTTGGCAGGTGGGTCTTTGGGAGGTGGGTCTTCAGGAGGTGGGTCTTCGGGAGGTCAGTCTGCTGTAGGTCAGTCTGCTGTGAAAGGTCGGGCTGGAGATGATCATATTGAGGAAGGGTGTTTAGCTAGTGCTGGAGGAGAGGCATGTGTTCTAGAAGCAGGTGTGAATAGGGAATCTGCAGGAACTTCAACTCACAGTAGCTTCCACTCCACATCTCCCACTACCAGTCAACCTTCATCTGCAGTTGCTAATAATTAAATAGTATAGCTATTTATTTTATTTTTTGTGAATATTTGACTAGGACAACTGCTTATATACAACTACACCTGCTTACACACAACACTGTTAGCTTTCAGGCTTTAAAAAGTAGGTTTATAAGCTACAAGAAGCCTTAAAGGAATGCTTTCACAACTTCATCTGAATGTTTGAGACCACAACATATGTCTTTACATCAAATATGTAAGCACCTAACACTTTTATAAAGCATTTGTAGAAATTTTATAGGACTAATAAATCATATCTGGTTTGTGTTAAGGACACTTGGAACTGTTACTGATTTTTTTTAGATCTATTGGCAAGGCTTAGAAAACTATTTACATAGCATAAGATATATTTTAAGAAGATTTGCCTGCATGTGACAAGTCTTATCAAGCAATTTGAATGGCTTTAACATGGCTTTGCATGGCTTTCACATGGCTTTGCATGGCTTTCTTAGCATATGACAAGTCATTTCAAAATTTCCATATCATTTTGTATGTCTTCTATGTATATATAAAAAGCTTAATAGCATGTATAGTAGTGACTGTTGCATTTCTATCTTGCTTGGTCAATGATTTGAAGGTTATCTAATATACTTCACTATATATGTTCTAGGCTGGGAGGTAGCTTTGAAAAAAACCTGAATTACCTTAAGATTAGGTTACAGAAAAGGGTGGCTTTTTATGTCAACAAAGTCTTTACAGCTTTGGTGGCCTTAAAGCCAGATAAAGCAATGTATATTTTTGTAAAGCCAATATCCTTTTTCCTGATGTTGGGGTATCCTGTCAACACCAATGAAGCCAAAACTGCCACTGCACTGAAGAGATCAGCCAAATGATGTGAGTTGTTGTTCCAGGGTGATCCTACTGTATTTATACTACTTCAAACTATGCTTATAAATTTGTGTCTGGTTGGATTAATAATGTCTAGCATGTGGAATCAATGGCGCAATATTTGCCAAGCTTCCTACCTATTGGTTCAATGGTAGAAAAGTGTTTTCCAAGCATTCTATGGTAAATGCTATGCACTTGGCACTGCTATTTTCAATGCTACTTCCAGCAAACTTTGTCTTTATGGTCTACCAATATGGTAGTACCATGCACAATGCTGCACATTGCCAGTGGACAGAGGGGAGCATGCACAGAACACCATGAGATGCAGAGGCATGCTCAATGTGATCAGTGTTTGCCGAGCCAAGCTGTGATGGATCTCATCATTTCATTTACTGTTCTGATGATCTGGACTATTATTAGCATTGATCTCCTCACATGAAGTCATTCTGTTCTGAGAATGATGTGTTCTTTCCTTTTTCATACATCCAGCTTTGGAAAGAAGCTATGCTGATCTCTCACAGCCTGTCAACACATCTAAGTGTTTGATGCCCCCTTGGTAGGATTTCTGATACTCTTGCTTGTAATTAAATTGTACAAGTCTTTTAATAATTTATAAAGACTGCTAGGCATGCATTTAGTGCCTACTGTATGCATTCTAATTATTTAAGAGCCTCAAGGAATGAAACTTGGGGAAGTTCCAGCCCTCTTATCAACCCCAAAATTAAGGTAGTGACTGACTTGCACATATAGACATGTGCTGGTCTCATCACCGCCTCGAGATGAAGTCATGGCAGAAGCAACATATCTAGGTTGAGGCATCGTGGACAGTGTGAGTTTGGAGGAAGAATAGGCAACTCACCAAACTTGGTGGCAGCCTTACTTTAAGGCTCAGCAGAATGGCTAAAAGGAGATAGTAAAATGAACCATGGGCTGGACATGAATCTGAAAGATATGAACTGTGAGTCAGAAAATATGGACAAACAATGTCTCCATAGAGGTCAGCTAGCTCCTGTGAAAGCGCACTAAAGCAGAGCACCCACTAAGATTGAAAATATTTCATAAGAGTGTGTCATGTTGAGATGTTAGCATACATATCAGGACATGAGGTGTAGTCTTACCTGAGTGGCAGAGACAATATTTAACAGCCAATCAGATGAGTTTGATATTTCTTCAAAGAATCACAAACATACCCTAGAAATGCACAAGTAGATTATAAGATCAATTGGTGAGATAGTGTCGGTATGCGCTCAAAAGAGTGAATCTTGCTTCTGGACTCTACCATAGAAATTGTGGTCCATATGCTCTACAGATCTACCATTCACTTTCCTGTAATTCAGCTCCATCGTGAGTGGCATATTATGACTGTACACAGCACTCACTGACTCTGACATGAACCGAAGGAGTGCCACTAATCCCACACAGCACAACAGAGGAAATGACAGTAGCAAGACCAAATTCAAGACCAGCTGTTTCACATGAATGAGGATGGGGAGGCAGATCCTGCTGATGGTCAGGATGTGGCAAGGGTGAAGTGAGGTGGCACCATACTGTTATATATTCCTCGATGCAGCATACTTGATGTCTCAATTGGAGCTGTTCTCTATATGGATGCATGATAGCCACATAGACCCCTGTGATGGAAAGACTGGTCTGTAATGCAAATAATGCACCCTAAAGGTGCATATGCCCTGTTACGGATTGGACAACAGGGAATATTAATCCATGAATGATTTCCAGAATTTTGTGAGTAACTAAACTCACATAGGTAGAGAACATGCCTGCAGATATTCATGGATGAACCAACACTGGGCAAATTGTCAGGAACAGTCTCCAGTACTATTGCAACCTGTTGGAGGAGACAAGTCAGCCAGTAGGTTCCCATTTTCAAAATCAGAGAGATATTGCTAGAAGTTCTCCCTGAATACAATCTACAATCAGCTGGATATCAGAGATTATAACATGGGAAACATACCACAAGTAATTCAGGTCATTATACAACAACCTCATCAAAGAAACATGTTGTAAGGGGGACATGTCATACAGGGTGGGAGGTCTGATCAATTGCAGAAGGCAAAGACTATGGATGCATATAAGGGATTTGTCAATGAAGGTGCCAATATTAGACTCGATAAATCCCATGCGATCATTGTATGGAGTCCAAGGGTCCATCGTGAATATCAGAACTGGAAGGGTAGGCCATGGGTGTAAGTGATCCCATTGCAAGGTGGTCAGCTATCTACTTGGTAGACAGTTGGAGCCAATGTGGGTGCGAACATGCTGGAAGGGAGGAAGATGGAGGGATAGGACCCATCTACATAGAGAATGGTGAAATGCTAATTCTTGCTTAAGGGTGAATGTACCTTCTGCACTAAACATGTTTAAGCTTGCAAACTATTCTGGGTCTTTCAATGAAATGAAACACAATGAAAGTTCTTCACAATTGGCCTTAACGAAATGCAACGAAATGGACCAAAACAATTCAATTCAAACTTTAATGCAATGAAACGAAACAATCAAATATCCAGTTAATATCACTGAGGTATTCCTCCTGGCATGTCTGCACTAATATCTGTGCTCTATGAGGTGGATTGCCTGCCTGTTCTACTGGATTTCTACAGCTTTTATACCTATGAGAGAGTCTCTATTATTAGTGCATAAAATTGCTGGATGTACTCTATTCCTACTCAGCTGGTCTGTGCATACTTCGGTGCACTATTTTACTAATGTACTATTGGGTAATAAGCATATTGGCCACTCATCTGTGTCTGCATCCTTTGGTCAGACCAGTTATCATCAGAATAATGACCCACTATTTAGTCTAGACCCTAGGTCTTGAGCTATTGCACCATTGTGGTGTCAGGCCGGTGGGTGGACTATCTCCCACTTAAGCCATATCTATTATTAGAAGGGTTACTCCTGGGAGCACACCTTCAGTTTCCATGCTAATCACCATATTTTCTTATGTGTATGGTTTAGATATCTTAGGCTACCTCCATATTTAGAGGTCCACACTATTATCAGGTCTTGGTGTATTCACATAGCTACAATGTCCCTCTTGATGGTTAATGACTTGAGTGTATTATTAGGTCCCATTAAGTCTTTGGTAATCTTTTATTATAGATGCCTCTGAGCTTACTGAATAGACCTGGTCCCAGGTTGTTACTCAGTTGCTACTGCTGTGCTAATTGTAGTAATTTTATAATAGACACTCTGTCTTTAGTTGGCCAGTATGAGGTCCTACTGCCTACTCTTAGTACCCTTGTATTAGGTGTGTTATCTTGGATCATTAATGATATGTTTAGTGCATAAACATAGTAAAAGCACAAAATTCATGGGTAACCATGTAGGTACCCTATCAATGGGCAGGATGGAGGGGTTGGATTGATAAGGGGCATCATATGGAAGAGAGATGGTGCATTGCCAGAAAGACAAAATGGTGCTCTCTGTAAGGTGTTGGCATGATTGTCTGGGTAAGAAAAGATGTATGGAAGGGAATGAAAGGAATGAGGCCAGAGGTCAGAAAGAAGTCATAAGGTGTTTAATACATTGTCTGGGTGAGTGATCACATCAGCACACTTTAAACTTCTGTTCCAATTTATTTGCTATGTACATAAATTATTCAACACAGTAGAAATCCAAGGACAATATAAGAATGAACATATCAGATTAAAGTACTAGAAATTTTCTACCAAATAGTTTAATAACTATATTTACTTAGCCAATTATTAACATAAAATGTGTTTGGGTGGTCCAAAATATTTTCTGGATTCCATTCTGCTGGGACATCACCTTTGGGGAATGCAGGAAAAGCATGCAGCTTTGACAAATATTTCCTAATGGAACAATAGACCCCTGTCTCCTAGTTTGCTGAGCATTCCATTGTCTTTTGATGTGATGCATCATTCCATGTTTCTCCTTGGCAGTGCGTGTAAGAGGAGAATACCATTCAATATAAGCTAAAGGCCCTTGAGGCCAGCTTGGCAGAAGGTCATGAGGGCCCAGGAACATATCAAGCTTTTTTGGAAGAGTGAAAATAACTTTGATGCAACCAACTCAGGTGCCTAGATAAACAAGCAAATTGGTAAGACATAATTAGAGGCCTGAAAATAATTCATGAACAGCACCTTCCAATCCTGTAGGCTCTGCTTTGTCATTGACAAGTGCAATGACTGTATCAAAATGTTCATGAGGAAATTTTTCTGACCTCAGTATTGCTTTTACAAGGTCTCTTTCTTCTTCATCTTCATGTATTCCAACAGGATTGAAGTGAAACATGCTGTATACATCTACCTTGGTAAATGAGAGAGGTGCCTGATCTAGACACCTTTGCCCTATGTTATGACTTTAATGATAGAACTTTATTCGGCATGATTAAAGTCTAGCATAGTAGTCGTAGAGGATGTTCAATGAAGTCCACTAAGGTATTGTCTTCAACAGAAGATTGCCTTAGTGGTTCAAGTTCACTCTGGCTGTTACAAGAGTAGATTCTCAAGAACAAGCTAAAGTACAGGTAGTCTAGCTATGGTTTATATACTATTTGTTGTTGAATAATAATATATATGAAATGAGAACAAAACAGGGGAATCGGAAAGGGGTGATCATCATGGAGGCAATACAAGGGATGATGATCAAAAGGAAAAGATTGTCCGCATACATGTAAGAGAGTAGTGATCATCTTTCAAGGAAAGATGATCAAGAAGAAAACTGTATAAATAACAATTTGAACAGTAAATGATAAGGGGAAAAGAGCACACGATAAGATAAGGAAAATAAGGGGGATTGTAACATTACCCCCTACTAAGATTGAAGCCCCTGGCTTCAAAAATGAGGCTCACCCGAAGTGTTGTTTTCTGCATCAGCGCCCTGCCAACTGTCCTGCCATTTGTCATACCAGTCATTGGGCGAGTTGTCAATGTCATCCACATGTTCCAGTTGTTCTGCTGAAACACTAGTTCTTGCTTAAGGGTGAATGTAAGAGTTGAGCTCTTAAGTTTTAGTGAGCTATTCTTGCTTCAATTGCAACAACAACCCACTCCTACTTCAAACTAAACTCTTGTCTTCACAAACACTTATTTCGAGCAAGCTCTAGGTTAAGTTGTTTGGAGGCAGTGATTAGAGTAAGATCTATTTGGACTAGGTAGTCTGTTTGGGTATTGGTGGCTCTTCTTAACTGAGATCTCAAGTGCTTTCTGCACTAAACATGTCTAAGCTTGCAACTTTCTGATCCCTTTGATGAAACGAAACACAATGAAAGTTCTCTCAATAATTGGTCTTCATGAAATGCAATGAAATGGACCAACTTATTCAATTCAAATTTTAATGCAACACAATGAAACAATCAATTATTGGTAGTTAATTATCACTGAGGTAGTCCTCCTGATGTATCCGCACTAATGATCAGTGGTCTACGGGGTGGATTGCCTGCCTATTCTACTGGTTTTCTACAGTTTTTATACCTATGAGAGAGTCCCTATTTTTAGCGCTCTACATTGCTGGATGTACTTTATCCCTACTCGCTGGGTCTGTGCATACTTCGGCGCACTATTTTACTAGTGTAGAATTGGGTAACGGGCATATTGTCCACTCATCCACACCCGCATCCCTCAGTTGGTCTGACTACCATCAGAATAATGATGTGCTAATTAGTCTAGACTCCTGGTCTCGAGCTATTGCACCATCGTGGTATCATGCCGGTGGGTGGACTATCTCCTGCTCAAGCCGTATTTATTATTAGAAGGGTTACTCCTGGGAGCGCACCTCCAGTTTCCACGCTAAACACTGTATTTCCTTATGCATATTATTTAGACATCTTAGGCTACCTCTGTATTTTAGAGGTCCGTGCTATTATCAGGTTCTGGTGTATCCACGTAGCTGCAATGTCCCTCTTGATAGATTAATGACTGGAGTGTATTATAGGTCCCACTAGATCTTTTGGTAACCTTTTATTATAGATGCCTCTGAGCTTACTGAATAGACCTAGTCCTAGGTCGTTACTCAGTTACTACCGCCACGCTAATTGTAGTAATTTCATAATAGACACTCTGTCTTAGTTGGCCAGTATGAGGTCCTACTGCCTACTCTTAGTACCCTTGTGTTACGTGTGTTATCTTGGATCATTAATGATATATTTAGCACATAAATATAGTAAAAGTGCAAAATTCATGGGTAACCATGTAGGTACCCTATCACTGCTGTGAACTGGAATGCATACCCTACAAACTCCCTGTCACTGCATCGGATCAGTCATTAACTACAGTTGACCATGTTGTTGCCAGGCCGGTATTGCTGGCAATGTCTACAGTGGTATCAGCAGCAGTCTGCCTGCCAATGGTTCGGGCTGTTGCAAGCAAAGCAGCGCCTCTGAGGGTTTGGGCGGGCATGTTGGAAGGGAGTCAGTGGACGATTTCATACATATGGAGAGGATATGGCATAGGAAGTGTCAGGAGTGCTGCTGAATATGTTGCCCAGAAACCAAGTTGATATCAAGACTGGACTCTAAGCCAGTCTGAGCTACACTATATATACATATTTAAACTATTCTAGAATATTCTACCAACTTCTCCACCAATATGGAAACCTGTAGAACTTCATAGAACCTTCTTTGGTATTCCAAGCCTAATGGGGTTGTGTCCTATAATGACCTAGGTCATATGACTACTGACACCACTAGTCCTGGAGGTAAACCCTGACAGGAAGGAGGTGGGGGTCGATCGGCATTTCAGGCAGAGGTCATCTGGATGGAGGTGATGGTTCTCCTGGGAGGAATAGTGATGGGTGGTGCAGTTGGGGATGGTGTAGCAGGGCGTGTTGGAAGGGATCTTGCAGTTCTATTGTTGGCAGTGGTGGGGATGACAAATTGTTCATCTTGAGGAGGAAGGGGCATGTTGGTCTGTGGGGGAGGGTTACAAGCGGAAGGGGAAGAGGATGGTTCCATTTCAGACCTAATGGTGGAGGTGGCAGTCAGGGGCGTTCTCCTCGTCGCCTGCTACTGACAAGGAGGGGTTCAATGGCTCATTCGAGCTGGTGTTGCTTGATGGTTTCGAAGGTCTGGAGGGACCTAGTGTGGGCCATCTTGACCACTTCACGGTGTCGTTCAGCATGATCGACTTCTTTTTTGAACTGTTGTAGGGTCTGTGAGAGAAAGGGGTCATCTTGAAGGACTTTGAGCACAGTGGAGTAATGGTGGGGTTCTTTCAGGAACTCATAGAGTTCCTTATGGGAGAGGCACTGGAAATTGACAAAGTCGAGTAAATTGAGTATGTCCTCGATAGAACAGACTGGGACATGTACCGTGGGACGAGGAGGGGGTGCAATGAAAGGAGCATCGTTGGGGTCAGGGGAGTCGGAAGAGATAGAGTCCATCTGAGATAGGCAGACTTGGATGTCGGGGTGAGAGGAGGATGAAGCGGAGGTGGCAGCACAAGTATGAGAGTAGAGGCTGGGCATATTGGTGGAGTTCAAGTTTGAGTTCTGGTTTGACCAAAGTTCAAATTGAAGTTAGAACCTGGTCGACTTCGCCTTCTTAAGTGTTTTCCTGATTTCCTTTTCAGTCTTCTTCAACTCCTGTTTCACTAGTCTCTGGGTGATGGGCATGGAGGACTTGAGGGCCTTCTGAGCTGTAAGGTACCTATATTGGTCCATCCACAGCCTGTTCATGTCTGGATCTTCATGGAAGACTGGGAATTGGATCTTCTTCCTTTTGTCTTGATTGGGGTTGGGTATTGTCCCGATTATAGGTGGTTGTTCAAGTGGAGTAGGCAGTGGGAATAGCATGGACTTCATTCATTTCAGGAACAAAGGCATGGCATTTCAGTTTAGTTGTATGGGGGGAGGTGAAGGAGTTGTTTGTAATCATTCAGTTTTTCTGATGCATTGGCAAGGTTTGATCCAGGTTCCCATGATGCTTCAGTAATTGGATAACTGAGCCACTTGATGTGGTACTGATAGCATCCATTCCTAAGTTTGCGGTGGTTCAGAATGGTTTTGACTTCATATTCTGGTTCTCCATCAATTGTTTCAGGGGGTGGTTGTGTGAAGTTTTTACTGTGGACTAGTGTTTCCATGTAGGGCATCAGCAACATTGCATGGAAGATGTCGTGGATTCTCCATGTCTTTGGCAATTGAAGCTGATATGTTAATGGCCCTAGAACATGTTTGATCTTGAATGGTTCTTCTCATCTCAGTGCCAGCTTCTTGTTGTAACGTGTTTTGAGGTTCCTTGAGTCTAGCCATACCTTTTCACCTTCTTTGAATGGTTTAAAGTTAGATTTTCATTGATCGGCCATCCTTGCTCTGGCCAGTTCGTGTGCTGCAAGGGCTTCCTTCCTATCTGTGATTAGGTTCTTTAGTTTCTCTTCTATGGAGGGGAACTTCATATTTTCAAACGTGGTGGGAATCACAATAGGATTGGTTCCTAACATGAGTTTGAATGGGGTTTTCTGTCTGTCCACATGTCTCCTATCATTGTGAATGAATTCCAGGGTGCCAACATGTTGTTTCCAAGTATACGGATTGGAGGAACAATAGATGGTGAGGTATGCTTCTATTTCCTGGTTAAATCATTCTGTTGTGCCATCGGATTGTGGATGGTAAGCCATGGATAATTTCGATTTAATTCTGAGGAGTTTGAGCAGTTCCTGGAATGTTTTTGCAGCAAATTGGGGTCCCCTATCAGAAATAATACTGTCTGGTAGACTGAATCATTTGAACAGGTTGTCCTGAAGGAGCAGTGCAGCTCCTTCTTGTGTGATCGTTTTCAAGCAAGGCATGATAATTACCCCCTTTGTAAGCCCATGGTCAACCATGACCAATAATGAATCATCATCATCAATTTTAGGGAGGTCAGTAATTAAATCCATTGAGCATTGTGTGAATGGTCACATGGATTTGGCCCCTTCAATTGGGTGCAGAGCAGGATTTGCTGGATTTCTGTTGATCTTAAACTGTTGGCATTGTCCACATCCTTTGATATAGTTTTTGACAAATGTTCACATTCCGGGCCACCAGTAGTCTTGTCGTACTGCATTGTATGTCTCTAGCTCTCTGGGGTGTCCTGCAGTGACTGGGTCATGGTACATGGCCACTATCTTCCTTCATAGTTCTTGATCATCAGGAATATAATTCTTTTTCTTGTAAAAGATTAATTCCCTGACTCCTTTGAGTTGCATAGTTTCCCAATCATTTAAGTCCTTTGCAAGACTCCAGGGTCCTTCTTGTGTTAAGAGTTTCAGTGCATCAGTTATGTCCTTGTCGAGTTTCCTGGATTGGGCAATTTCCATTTGGAGATCAGCATCAATGAGATTTATAAATAGATTCTCTGGTAAGAGAATCTTATCTTCATTGTCATGATCTTCATCCAGTATCATGTCCAGTCTTCAGGATAGGGCATCGGATTGAATCATTTGGCTTCCGGGGATGTGGACAAGTTGAATGTCATATTCCGAAAGAAATAGAGACCATCATGCTTGGTGTCTATTCAGTTTTTGAGTACTTCTGAAGTACATCAAATTTTTGTGATCGGAATAGATTGTGGTTGTGAAGGTGGATCCCTGGATGTAGTGTCACCATTCCTTGAGTGCCCGGATCATCACCAATAGTTCTCTGTCATAGATCTCATAATTTCTCTTGGTCGGGGAGAACATTTTTGAGATGAATGCTACTGGGTGTTAGTCTCCATTGCTGTCCCATTGAGTAAGAACTGCTCCTGATGCATATTTGGATGTGTCACATTCGATCTGGAATGGTTTGGCAGTGTCCAGCATGGTGAGAACTGGTTCTTCCATGAACTTCTGCTTGAGTGTGATGAAAGATTTCTTAGCGCCTTCATTCCATTTGAAGCTTCAGTCTTTCTTTAATAGCTCATTGAGTGCGTGAGCTATTTCTGAATATTTCCTGATGAAGCACCTGTAAAAAGTTTCCAAATCCTAAAAAGGATCAGACCTGCTTCACGTTTTTCAGTTCTGGCCAATCAGATATTCTGCTGAGTTTTGAAGGGTCCATGGAAATCATTCCAAGATAATTGATTTTGGTTTGCACAAACGTGCATTTCTCCAGTTTCAAGTATAGGTTGTTGTCTCAGAGTGTTTGGAGTACCTTCCTTGTTATCTGTTCTAGTTTCTTCTTATCTTTGTGAAAGATTAGAATGTCATCCATGTAGATAATGATAAAGCCTTTGTGTACGATGTCTTTGAACATGGAGTCCATCATTGACTGGAATGTCGCTGGGGAATTGCACATGCTGAAAAACATAACCATTGGTTTGAATAGTCCTTTGTTTGTTTTGAATGCTGCTTTCCATTGGTCACCATCATTGATCCTGACATTGTTGTATCCCCATCAGACATCAAGTTTTGTGAAGTACTTGGCTCCTTTGAGTTTGTCCATGAGTTCGGGGATCAATGGGAGGGGGTAGGCATTTTTGACAGTCCATTCATTCAAGTACCAGTAATCTTGACATGGTCAAAGCTTCCCATCTTTCTTAGATACAAAAAAGAATGGGGAAGCCATAGGGGATTTCGACAGTCATATATATCCTTTCTCAGGTTCTCCTCAAGGAATTTGTCCAGTTCAGTATCCTCAGTAGGTGTTAGAGGATATGCCTTGAAACCTTGGGTTGAAAACCTTCTTTGAGTTCAATTTTGTGTCCCAAGATCGAGATTCAGGAAGCAGTCAGCAGTGTCTTGTTGAAGATGTCCAAATATTCATGGTATTCCAGTGGGATCATTTCCTGAGCGGCTTTTCTTCTTTGCATCATGTTCTGAGCAAAGATTTGGGAAGAAGTCAGTTTCGCATTGATCAAATTTGTTGTCATCAATGGGATGTCCTAGATTTCCTTTGTTTCCAGAAGGGTTCGTACCTAAAAGGAGATGATCAGTTTGGAGGAGTCATCCAATTGGTTGATCTGTTGAGTTTCCTCATCAGGTAATTCTTCCATTGGGATGAAGTGGTAATTCCCTGTTGAGTGTAACTTGTCCATTTTTCCAGTTGATTTCCGGGTTGTTTTCCTCAACCAGGGAAAACTGAGAATGATCCTCTGTTTTCCCAATCCTGTGACTGGTAGTCATTCCATTCAGGTTGTCCATCAATGTTGAGTTTTAAGTCAACATAGCACTTAATGTTCCCTTTTGTTCAGGTTCCATCTATGTTAAAGACTAAAATCTCTTTTTCCACTGCCTTAGTTTCCAGTTGTGTTTCTTCATGAAGTTTGGGTCAATGAACTTTCCTTTTGCTCCAGTGTCTCCAGAGCAGATCCAATGATTTTGTTCTGTTCTCAGTCTCGAATGAAAAGGGCAATTGCAGCAATTTATTTTCGATTTGAGCGAGACTACAGAATAAATATCTAGAGAAGGAGTAGCATACATTGGTTTCATGCACCTCCTTAGTGAAAACCCTCTGGTCTCCCATTTCATAACTTCCTCTCATTCTTCTTCAGTGAGGTCCTGCATTAAGGACCTAATGTGCACGTGAAGTGCTTTCCCTTTGAGGGTTCTTCTTCAGTGGAGGTTCCTCCTGTTCTTGCCCTTCTCAGGGCAGTCCCTTGAGATGTGCCTGGGCTTCTTGCATCAGAAGCAAAGCCCCTTTCTCATGAGCTCGCTTCGTTCTTCTTGTGTCATCACATTGACATCAATCTTGTTGACGTCTATTGCATTCGGTCTCAGTGAGCAGGTCAGGGCACCGGGGCATGGTTGTGTGTGGTCGGGGTTCCTCTAGCGAGGTTGGACCACCATGTCTTCATTCAGTTGGCACCTGGTTCATGCTTTACCCAGAGATGTGCTAAATTGGCACAGTGGGTATTGTACTCAATGGCTTTCTTCTGCCAAGTGGCGAGTGTGGTTGGAGTATGTCTAGTCCCATTATCTTCTCCTGAAGCCATCCATTCAGGTGTTCATGTAGTAGTCAATTAGGACACTTCATTCCCTGTGGTGATGAGACCAGCATGTGTCTACATGTGCAAGTCAGTCATTATCTTAATTTTGCAGTGATAAGAGGGCTGGAACTTCCCAGAGTTTGATTCCTTGAGCTCTTAATAATTAGAACACATACAATAGGCATTAAAATAATGTCTAGCAGTCTTTATTATTTTATTCAAAGACTTGTATAATTTATTTACAAGCAAGAGCATCAGAAATCCTACCAAGGGGGCATTGAACACTTAGATGCACTGACAGGCTGCGAGGGATCGGCACAGCTTCTTTCTGAAGCCAGATGTACAAAAAAGGAAAGAATGCATCAATCTCGGGATGGAATGACTTCATCCAAGGAGATTGATGTTAATAATAGTCCAGATCATTGGAACAGTTAATGAAATGATGAGATCCATCACGGCTCGGCTCGGCAAATGCTGATCACATTGAGCACGTCTCTGCATCTCATGGTGTTCTGCGCACACTCCCCTCTGTCTGCTGGCCATGCACAGCAATGCGCATGGTACTACCATATTAGTAGACCATACAGGCAAAGTTTGCCAGAAAAAGCATTGAAATTAGCAGTGCCACGTGCATTAACAATGCCAAGCGCATAGCATTTACCATAGAATGCTCAGAAAACACAATTCTACCATTGAACCAATGGGTAGGAAGCTTGGCAAATATTGCGCCATCGATTCCACATGCTAGACATTATTAATCCACCCAGACACGAATTTATAAGTATAGTTTGAAGTAGTATAAATACAGTAGAAATTTAGTAGTAGAAATCCAAGTGGGCGGTCCCCTCGAGCTGTAGAAATATGCTAGAGATGTCTAACTTCGGATTGCCAGAATATAAGCGGAAGTACATGCATCAGAATATTTTGAGAATTTTAGAGAAAGATCTAAGCTTAGAAAAGAAATAAATAGCAGAAAGACTCTCTTATAAAGACTGAACAAAGTTGAGTGATTAGGAGTTGACAAGAAGTCGCTCAGTCACAGAAAGTACGGCGTTCAGAGTCTAGAAAGAAGTCTAGTATCGAGTTTCTTAGTTTCAGTGAGGATTAGAGCCCTCAGAATATTTTTAAGAGTATATTATCGAAATATACAGAGAGAAAGTCCCATATTTGCCCCATAAAGCCCCAGTAGACCCCATAACTTTGGATTTGAGTTCATAAGAATACTCCTTATCATCACCCCCATGAAACTACAAGTGAGGTTGTTTTGTTTTTGTGGTTGTGTTGTGCATTTTTGTGTTTTCACACCCAGAGACTTCCCTGCTTATCAGCAGTGGGAATTTTTGTGGTCCTGACTAGTTCATTGAACTTGGTGTTCAATTCGGCAGTTGAAGCTCTGCCTTGCTTCAGGTCAGAGTTCAAAGAATGCTTGGTCCTTTGTCTTGGTCAGTTTAAAGGCTGCATTGAACCTTTCAACAAAGTCTTCAGTGGTGCCATAGTTCTTGACTTTCTTTCTGGTGGGTAGTCCTATGGCATCTAGCTCATCCTTCCAGTGTTCTTCTCTCCAGGCATTCTTCCAGGCCTCAGCTTCTCCTCCCTTGAGAAGTCCTAGTGTGAATACAATTTTCTTTGCATTGGTATTGTATAGATCACTGTTGACTTCCAGGTAGTCATCAAGGTCTTGCATAAAGGTTTTAACCTTAGCACGATCTCCTGAGAAGGGTTGGGGAATTACTCTGATTGCTTTGCCATTGGGAGAGGAGGAGGTGGTAGTGTCATCATCTCCAGCCATCTCGGGTTCTGTTACTGGATAGAAGGTAGGTTGAGCATGGAGTAGGGTGTCGAGTAAGGATTGAAAGTCATTTCTTAGTATGGTGGTTTCTTGGTTTCAGTGAGGATTAGAGCCTCAGAATATTTTTAAGAGTATATTATCGAAATATACAGAGAAAGTCCATATTTGCCCCATAAAGCCCAGAAGACCCCATAACTTCGGATTTGAGTTCATAAGAATACTCCTTATCATCACCTCCACAAAACTACGAGTGAGGTTGTTTTGTTTTTGTGGTTGTGTTGCGCATTTTTGTGTTTTCACACCAGAGACTTCCCTGCTTATCATCTGGAGCCCACTGCGAGGGGTGTATTTTGATAAAGTTTCTGTGAACAAGGTCTTGAAGTTAGAAACTATTTTCTAAGAAATTATGGTGCCGTCAAAGCCCGCAACTCCTAGAGCAACTAGAAATTCTTTATGTGCTGGAACAGTTGCACTTGAGCTACCCACATGCAAAAGACAGAGAGCAGAGAGATATTAGATGCATTCCAAACAACCCTATTCCTGAGGAAGAAGCATCTTTCCCTGGTGAATACCATTCAGAAGACGAAGTTGCTTCATTAGCCTTCGATTGGATGAACTTTCTATTGACCCAAATTTAAATAAAGAGATTGCAAGCACGTCGAGTACCATTTTGAAAATGGCTCCTGGAATAAGATACCAAAGGTTGGAGAGCGTGGAGTGCCCACCTTTAGTAATGAAAAACCTGAGGAATTGTTACGATTCTTTAGAATTATGGATGAATGGTTTTCAGAAGATGGAGGTCTGACAGACCAACAGAAGAAACAGAAATTAGTGGACTATGTTGCCATTGGTGTAGATGATGAATGGAAGGTGTTCCCTGAATTTACGGGGGTTGCAACTTACAACGCATTTAAAGAAGTGATTAAAAAGAGTTATCCTACTGTAGCTCAAGCAGAGACCGCATCTGCAGATGTTTGCGCCATAAAGTAGCATGCCATCCAGGAATTTCTCTCCATCAATCAGAAAGTGTAGCTTCATTAACCAGAACGATGCATGCAGAGATTAGCAAGCTCAAAAATGTGAGCCCGCTGCTTATCACTAACCACGAACTGGTTATGTTGTTTCTTGGAAGGTTAGACCCAGAATTCAGGAAGGTGCTTGGAAATAATTGCACACCCAAATTCATTTGGTTCAGGAGTGCAACGCAACAAGCCCAACCTAAGCAACATGGAGAGGACCCTTATACAATTGAGGAAGTCTTTGCCATGGCTGCTTATTCTTCTGAAGAGTCAAAGAGTCCATTTGGAAAATTATTGGATCTAGGAGTAGCAGAAGCTATGGTTCCTTCAAACTCAGCAGCAACTATTAAAGTGGAAGAAATGATGGCTAAATTGTTGGATAGTTGGGATCTTCAAAAGAAGACAAACTCTCA
>JADNYJ010000464.1:0-24759 GCA_015501075.1 Gymnopilus junonius | reverse complement strand
TTTGCACACCAATCAGGTACCCATGAATGATGAGCTCATGCTCCTTCGGGGTGTGATCTATAACATTGTCCAAGGCACCTCTGATGATTATAAGGGGCTGATGCCTTGGGTCGATTGCTGATGTCCAAAGCCTTCCTGAAGGTTTTGGATGTCCCCTATTATTCAGACGTCTTCCAGAAGACCGTCACCACCATCGCTGACATTGAGAGAGGCACTCGAAAGGGCCCCTCTCTTCTCAGGCTTCCTTTTGCAGGGCATGCACACCTCGTACATCAATCAGCAAAGAGCTCTAAGTTCGATTGCTACTTTGAGATCTGGGATCCCAGACTGGACGAACCGCAAAGACGCTTTTCAACAAGCTTTTCGCTACAAGGACGAGCTGCTTTATGTAAAGCTGGCTGCTCATGAGGTGTCCCCATGTGCCAGCACTGCCAGTGCTGGGGTCATCTCACCAAGGATTGTAGGGCCCACCAATGCCGCTGCATGCATGTGGCGGGCCTCACGCCACTGATGAGCATCGCGCCTCATGCCTTGCTGCAACCGGCCTCCACTGGATTCGGATGGTATGCACCACCCACCCAGCTGGGTGAGCCATGCCCCACAAGGCCTGCCCCAATTGCCGGGGCGAGCACCCTGCCACAGGATGCAACTGCAAGTTCTGGGAACACCGCTTCGATCATGATTGGATCGTAGCCAAATACTGCGAGGTACATGATAGATGTGCACTCCGGACCTTGACGTCTAACGTCCCTCCTCTAGCTCGATAATGAGAAGAAAGGAGGACATTAGAATTATTTCATACAATTGTAACCAGAATATGGTCATATCAATGTACTTCTAGACCATCTAAAAGATCTTTTGACATTATTTTCTTGCAAGAGCCACCTTGGCATGAGATAATGCCCCATCTTCAGAGATCCCGAAGGTGAGGCAGTTATTGGAGCACCAACCACCCTGATTGGAAGGTATGGTTCGGCCTGACCCCTGGGCTCCGGCCATGCATTCTGACCTACGTTTCGATGAGGCTGAACCCCTGGCCCGCCATGCATGCAATCTTATAGATCACTGCATCATGGCAGTTTTCTGTTTACCAGGGACACTGTTGTTAATTTACTGAATGTGTATTCTGATGACAAGCACACAGCTATCGACCTGCTCACTGAGCAGGCTTTCTCCCAATGTTTCATTACATGGGGGGTGATTCAACTGTCATTCGAATAAGTGGGACCCTGGTGTCCTGCATCATCGGAAGACAGCCAACCTGCTGAACACAGCAGCTACTGGGACTGATGCTCTCTCTCCCAGTCAATCCGGGTCCCACTCACATCCCTGGTAACCCATCACTATGAGAGTCGTCATCGACCTCATCTTCGTTCAACCTACCGAGGAGCTGTCTGCAGGCACTCGTGAGGAACTTGGCGGGATCGGACCATGTTCCTGGCCTGCTCTATTTCTGTCGCTCCGGGCAGCAACTGTTCCGATGCACTCACTGCCACCGGATCAATTGGATGACTTCGTTGTCCATCATTGAGAAGCTCAAGGGCATTGATCCCTTTGCGCCGATCACACCCGGATCAGGTGGAGGCTGTGTCTTCGGATGTGGCTTCTGCTTTCTCGGATGCTTGGCGAAAGTATTCCAAGATTCGTATTTCCCCTCACTCCCGTCCTTGGTGGGACAACTCTTGTGAGGATTCCTTCGATGCTTATCAGCGAGATAACTCTTGCGATAACCATAAAATTTTGCAAAGCTGTCAAAGCTGCTAAGCGCAAGTTCTTTGATGAATGCATCACTGAAGTTGCCACCAACAAGCGCCCCTGGGATCTTATGAACTGGATCCAGCAGCGCAAGTTACCACCCTCCGAGGCTATCCAATTTAATGGGCAGCCCTGCCATGATATGCCCTCCCTCTGGGACGCCCTTCATGGCATGTACAATTCGGCCTCTGACCAACATACACATTAGTGGTCTCACCTCCCTTCCCGATATGGAAGTGCGAGAGTGGACCACCTTTTCACTGTTAGAATTGAGGGAGGCCTTGGCATCCTGCTCTAACAACTCAGCGCCGGGTCCTGATCATATTAAGTGGTCACACCTTAAGGCAATTATTCACATGACACTGTCTTCAGGTGTTCGTGCAGTTAGCTAATGCCTGCCTTCGGGTTGGGTATTGGCCGACTCACTTTAAGGAGTCCTTGTCGGTGATCATTCCTAAACCGAACAAGCCCTCATATTCCACGCCTAAGGCATTCAGGCCATTGTACTCCTGAACACCCTTGGCAAATTGGTTGAAAAGATGCTTTCCAACCGTTCAATTCGATGCTGTTAAGCACGATATTTTCACCTAATCAACTCGGCGGAGTGCGGCAGTGCTCCACCGAGGATGCGGGCTTGCTCCTCATGCACCTGGTGCATGCAGGGTGGGCTCGGGCTTAAAGACCAGTGTCATCGCCTTCGACGTGGCACAGTTCTTCTTCCCTCAATCACGAAGTGCTGATTGCATTCTCAGGAAGCAGGGCTTCCCTCCTAATGTGGTGGAATTCTTTTCATCATACCTGGTTGGCCGTTCCACTTATGCCTGGAACGGTTTTCAATCTGACCCCCGACAAGCTGATGTCGGGTGGGGCAGGGCTCTGCTTTGTCCCGGTCCTCTCGGCACTCTTTCTCACCAGTGCTGAAACTTTTCATGCAGAATGAGTCGGTTTCCGATACCACTCTGCTCTCTTATGTCGATGATGGCACACTTATTGTGCAGTCAAAGACACTCGATGCCAACTGCATAGCCCTGAAAAGGTCCTATGCAGTGATTTTCGAACTCTTCACAAAGTTCGCCCTCGCTCTTGAGCATGACAAGATGGAGTTATTCCATTTTGATCATTCTCATTCTGAGTTCAATCCGTCCATGGATCTAGGGTATGCTCCCTACACTCATGACAAATGTCTGATGCCCAAGCCATTTTGGCGTACTTGGGTTTCTTCTTTGACTGGAAATTGACATTTCATGAACATGTCTGGTACTACTCCCCCTTCTTTGATCAGAAGTTGACATTCATGAACACATCCGGTACTATTCCACCAAGTCCTTCACCACCATTAAGGCGATGCGGATGCTTGGTAACTCATCTAGGGGGCTTACGCCCATGCAAAAGTGTCTGCTTTACAGGTCTTGTGTGTTGCCTATTGCAACATATGGCTCCGTTGTGGTTCTTCCAAGGCGCTAAGTGCCAGGGACCATAAACTCTGACCATCATGCAGGCATGCTGCCTCTGGATTACCAGTGCATTCACACCTCCCCTACAGGGGATCAAGCCCTTGCTGGCCTGGTCCCTATCCACTTAGTCTTGAAACGTGCTGCCGCAGTAGGTGTTCTGCATATGGTGGCCTCTCGGACACTCATCCAGTGCACTCCCTTTTAAGCACACCCTTTTCCAAAGGAGCGAGTCCTCACCCTCGCTCTGCTGCTTTTATGATGGCCCCACAATGCGCTAAGGTGCAGGGTTGTTATGGACATTGATGACATGCTCCATGTAGTCAGCGAGCCTCTGGAGCCCTTTGCTCCAGAAGCTTGTCCTGGCGGGTGATTCCTTGAGTTGCATCAGGGAATTCGCTTTGATACTACTCCAGTGCCCAAGGATAAAGTTGGGCTCAGGCGCGAATGGTTGGACCACTTCTGGGAAGCCTCAAAGCAGGAACCATCTACTCTGGTTTGTGTCGGCAATGGAAGTCGCCCCACTGACCAGAACAAGCAGGCTATTGCAGCTTCGCTTGTATTTCGCAAAGGTGTCAAGGTGGTATGCATCTCGCTACGTGGCAGGGAGTGCTCTGGCAGAGGATGCTGAGCTTTACTCCCTTCATACTGCGATTGTCCGGGCCTGTGCCATGGATAATTGTGACTACATTGTTATCATATCGGACTCCACTAAGGCTTTGGGGAGTCTACTCAATGCTTCCGTGCATTCTGGCCAAGCTCATTCCTTGGCCATTATCTGCACCCTTACAGAGTGGTGGACCAGAGGTCCTGGCCACCATATCTCCCTTCACCATGTCCCATCCTCGTTGAAATGGGGCATCCACTACCAGGCTCATCTCATGGCCACTGAGCTTTCTGTCATGGTGGGGCCCAACATGCCACACTCACTTGCCTTGCTGCACAAAGCAGTGGACGATAATCCGGGGGAGGGCTGGAAAGAGCTGTTCCAGCAACCCTCATACTCAGGGCAACATTTCCTGTCACTCACCGACCTCGACGGGGGTTGACTTGAACTGCGGGCCAAACGAGGTGGTCCCCAGCTTCAGTATGCAGGCGGCAACTTAACTCTCTTTATGAGGGTCACTCACGCCATCACTAACCATGCTCCCATTGGGGGAGTATTATTCTCAATTCAACATTTCTGAATCCACCAGTTGTGAGTGCAGCCACCATACCCAAACTCGTGATCACTTATTCAGGTCATGTCCCCAGCACGATTGTCATGACTATCCAGTTCGTCTGGATCAGCTCGTATCATTTTTGAAAGCTAACCCCACTGTGTTCACCTTCAACCGCCCCCCTCGAGGTGTCGGATGACTTGGTCGGGCAAGGTAGGTGTTGTTCCTGTTGGCTGGATTCGTCAGTCTGGGGTGTGCCCAGAACAGAGTCCTAATACTTGGCGGGCTTCGGCTTTGCTGGGTTGAGGGTGGGGGTCTTTGCTCTGGAGCTTCGGTGTTATCGAC
The DNA here is from genome assembly GCA_015501075.1 of Gymnopilus junonius. Classification (NCBI taxonomy): domain Eukaryota; kingdom Fungi; phylum Basidiomycota; class Agaricomycetes; order Agaricales; family Galerinaceae; genus Gymnopilus; species Gymnopilus junonius. The sequence continues at coordinate 20,048 of JADNYJ010000464.1, read as the reverse complement.
AGACAAGTGTTGACCCCCCGCTTCAGCGACCCGAAATGGTCTGCCTTCAGTGGCTGACACAGTATGCACACATCCTGGGCTGTTGGGTTTGGTTGATGGGCCCCCTTCCATTGCCCTTCCATTACTTTGTTGGACCCATCCCTTTGGTCGGGGCATCAATGAGAGTACGGGCCCACTGTTTTGTGGTCCCAAGTTGGCCCACAAGAGCCAGTCTTGCACTAGGCATAGTTTAATGGTAGATTACTTCAGGTGTATGTATATCTGCAACTGGACTGCTTTCGCGCACCGGTATATAAATCCTTGATTTAAAAAAAAAAAAAAAAAAAAAAAAAAAGAGGTTGGTGGGGGTCTTCTGGAAGATGTCCGAATAATAGGGGACATCCAAAACCTTCAAGAAGGCTTTGGACATTGGCAATCTGACCCAAGGTGTCAACCCCTTATAATCATCAGAGGTACCTTGGACTACATTATAGATAGCACCCCGAAGGAGCATGAGCTCATCATTTGTGGGTATGTGGTTGGTGTGCAGAGCCCACCCACAATAGGTGGGTTCTGCAGAAGTGATCCGAATGTCGAATCGATCAAGAGCCATCATCCGGTTGATCTCATCAACCAGCGTAGTGAGTATGACATTCATCAGTGCGAAGTCATTGAATACCATGAGAACTTGGCAGCGCATCGGGCCTGCCATGACAAAGTCCAGCCCTTTAGACTTGGCTGGGGTAGAGGGTCTAGTCGGGCCCTGAGAGGGTCCGGGACCAGGGTCTGGGCCCGGGCCTGCAGCGGCCTGGGTCCAGGTTTGTGGTGCCATTTGTGTGACTGCATGCTCAAAATAGCGATTAGTAAGCGACCCGCAGGTCGAGGACCCCAGAACTGGTGTCCGGAGTTTCGATGTGAAGGAGCGCTTGGGGTGCGAAGAGAGGGGAAAGGGAGGGGGCGGCCTCTGATATTGTACAAGCTTAGCCTTCTGTTTACGAGGCTGAAGCTTGGCATGAGCAGGAGCAGGAGCGGGTGCCTTGGGAGGCTCCACCGGGTCTGCTGGAGGGCCAGTCTGCTTTGGAGGGGCAGACTGGGAGGATGATGGCTCAGGAGGGGGAGCAGAAGCTCCTCCTTGAGTCATCGCTAGGTCTCGATACATGAGGTCTGCTAAGGAACTATCAGAATCGATAAGGTTGCAGATGATAGACCATCTAAGAGATGGTGATCAGGCGCTGACACCCGTGGCCTCCTTGGCCCAAGAGGAAGTAGTGACCAAATTCACTATCCTAGTGAAAAGGCCGGCATAATCAGGGCGATCTGCCCCTGATAAAGTAGAAGGACCGTTGGTCATCATAAATGACCCAATGGTCTTCAGTGACTCTGCCACAGCAACCCAGTCCCCCTCTGATCCTGTGAGAGAAAGGGCAGTAGGCTGCGGCTCTGGAGAGGTGCTTGGGAGAGGAAAGCGAATGGTATCGTCATCCTCCCCATGGAAACATCGGGGGATGAAGCCCTCGAAGCAATGGGAGTAGTGGCCTGCGAGTGCATCACTGACCGAGACTCAGCCTCCTCCCACTCACGAGGAGCAGGGGTGGATGAAGCATATCTCTCTCGAATGGATCGAGAGGATGAAGAACCCTCAGGGGTTGGAGACTTGGTACTTGAAGCTCTGACAGATGGTAAACGCCCACCAGAGGCAGAGAGAGAGGGGCGCTTGGGTGTGGACGATGATGATCGCTCAGACATTGACTTGCACTAAAGGTGCGTACACACTCAAATAGCGATAAACACTATCCAAGTACCAGATCACAGGTTGTTGAAGAAAGTTGTGGCGTTGCAAGTATATTGACATTTTGTGATGGTGGTGGTCTGTGGGAAAGAAGGAATGCCCCCTTCTGCTGCCCCCCATCACTTTGTTGGACCCCTCCCTTCAGTCGGGGCATCAATGAGAGTATGGGCCCACTGTCAGTGGTCCTAAGTTGGCCCACGAGAGCCAGTCTTGCACTAGGCATAGTTTAACAGTAGATTACTCGGTGGTGTATATATCTGTGACCGGACTGCTTTCATGCACCGGTATATAAATCCTTGATTTAAAAAGAAAGAAAAAAAAAAAAAAAAAAAAAAAACCCCTCATTTGGCCCGTGGTTCCAGTCGACCTCCGTCAAGGTCGGTGAGTGACAAAAATTGTTGTCCTGAGTAAGAAGGCTGCTGGAACAACTCTTTCCAGCCCTCCCCCGGATTGTCATCAGCTGCCTTTTGCAGCGAGGCAAGTGAGTGTGGTGTGTTAGGCCCCACCACAACTGAAAGCTCAGTTGCCATAAGGTGAGCTTGGTAGTGTATGCCCCACTTCAAAGAAGATGGGACATGATGAAGAGAGATGTGGCAGCCAGGACCTCTGGTCCACACTCTGTAAGGGTGCGAATAATGGCCAAGGAATGACCCTGGCTGGAATGCATGGAGGCATCATGTAGGCTCCCCAAGGCCTTGGTAGAGTCCGACATGATAACGATGTAGTCGCAATTGTCCATGGCACAGGCCCGGACAATTGCAGTATGTAGGGAGTAAAGCTCAGCATCCTCTGCAAGAGCACTCCCAGCCACATAGTGAGATGCATGCACCTCGACTCCTTGGCAAAATACAAGTGAAGCTGTGATAGCCTGCTTGCTCCAATCAGTGGGGTGACTACCATCATTGACACAGACCAGGGTGGATGGTTCCCACTTCGAGGCCTCCCAGAAGCAGTCTAACCATTTGCGCTGGAGCCCAACCTTATCCTTGGGCACCGGGGTGATATCAAAGTGAATTCCATGATGTAATTCAAGGAAACGCCCACCAGGGTGGGCTTCTGGAGCAAATGGCTCCAGGGGCTCACTGACAACATGGAGCATGTCATCCACGTCCATAACAGTACCCTGCACCTTAGCGCACTGGGGGGCAGTCATAAATGCAGCAGAGCGAGGATGAGGACTCGCTCCTTTGGAGAAGGGTGCACTCAAAAGAAAGCACACTGGATGAGTATCTGATAGGGCTGCCATGTGCAGAACACCAACTGCAGCAGCGCATTTCAAGACTAGGTGGATGGGGCCCAGGCCTGCAAGGGCTTCGATTCCTCCCATAGGAGAGGTGTGGAATGCACCGGTGATCCAGAGCGCAGCGTGCCTCTGCATGCTGGTCAGTAGTTTGATGGTTCCCTGGCACTTAGCACCTTGGAAGAACCATAATTGGAGGCCATATGTTGCAATAGGCAACACACAAGACCTGTAAAGCAGATGCTTTTGCATGGGCGTAAGCCCCCTAGATGAGTTACCAAGCATCCTCATCACCTTAATGGTGGTGAAGGACTTGGTGGAATAGTACCGGATGTGTTCATGGAATGTCAACTTCCGATCAAAGAAGAAACCCAAGTACCGCCAAAATGGCTTGGGTGTCAGATGTTTGTCATGAGTGTAGGGAGCATACCCTAGATCCATGGACAGATTGAACTCAGAATGAGAACAATCAAAATGGAATAACTCTGTCTTGTCATGCTCAAGAGCGAGGGCAAACTTTGTGAAGAGTTTGAAGATCACCGCATAGGATCTTTTCAGGGCTATGCAATTGGCATCGAGCGTTTTTGACTGCACAATAAGTGTGCCATCATCAACATAAGAGAGCAGAGTGGTATCAGAAACTGACTCATTCTGCATGAAAAGTTTCAGCACTGGTGCGAGGAAGAGTGCTGAGAGGACCGGGGACAAAGCAGAGCCTTGCCCCACCCCAACATCAGCCTGTCGGGGGTCAGATTGAAACACCCCAGTGCCCAAGGATAAGGTTGGGCTCCAGCGCAAATGGTTAGACCACTTCTGGGAGGCTTCAAAGTGGGAACTGTCCACTCTGGTCTGTGTCGGCAATGGTAGTTGCCCCACCGATCAGAACAAGCAGGCTATTGCAGCTTTGCTTGTATTTTGCCAAGGAATTGAGGTGCATGCATCTCGCTACATGGCGGGGAGTGCTCTTGCAGAGGATGCTGAGCTTTACTCCCTTCATACTGCAATTGTCCGGGCCTGTGCCATGGATAATTGTGACTACATTGTTATCATGTCGGACTCCACTAAGGCTTTGGGGAGTCTGCTTGACGCCTCCATGCATTCCAGCCAAGTTCATTCCTTGGCAGTGATTCACACCCTTATGGAGTGGTGGACCAGGGGCCCTGGCCGCCACATCTCTCTTCATCATGTCCCATCTTCTTTGAAGTGGGGCATACACTAGCAAGCTCATCTCATGGCAACCGAGCTCTCAGTAGCTGTGGGGCCTAACATGCCACACTCACTTGCATCACTGTGCAAAGCAGCTGACGATAATCTGGGGGAGGGCTGGAAAGAGCTGTTCCAGCAACCCTCGTACTCAGGGTGACAATTCCTGTTACTCACCGACCTCGACTGGGGTCAACTCGAACCATGGGCCAAATGAGGTGGCCCCTGGCTTCAGTATGTGGGCAGTGACTTGACTCTCTTTATGAGGGTCACTCACGCCATCACTAACCATGCTCCCATTGGGGAGTATTATTCTCAATTCAACATTTCTGAATCCACCAGTTGTGAGTGCAGCCACCATACCCAAACTCGTGACCACTTATTCCAGACGTGTCCCCAACACAACTGTCACAACTATCCAGTTCACCTGGATCAGCTCGTTTCCTTTTTGAAGGCTAACCCTACGGCATTCGCCTTCAACCGCCCTCCTCGAGGTGTCGGATGACTTGGTTGGGCAAGGTAGGTGTTGTTCCTGTTGGCTGGATTTGTCAGTCTGGGGTGCGCCCAGAACAGAGTCCTAATACTTGGCGGGCTTCAGCTTTGCTGGGTTGAGGGTGGGGGTCTGGGTTCTGGAGCTTCGGCACTATCGACAGACAAGTGTGACCCCCTGCTTCGGTGACCCGAAATGGTCTGGCTTCAGTGGCTTACACAGTACGCACACATCCTGGGCTGTTGGGTTTGGCTGGCAGGCCCCCTTCCGGTGCCCTTCCATCACTTTGTTGGACCCCTCCCTTTGGTCGGGGCATCAACGAGAGTATGGGCCCACTGTTTTGTGGTCCCAAGTTGGCCCGCGAGAGCCAGTCTCACACTAGGCATAGTTTAATGGTAGATTACTTTGGGTGTATGTATATCTGCAACTGGACTGCTTTCGTGCACCGGTATATAAATCTTTGATTTAAAAAAAAAAAAAACAGGGGTCAGATTGAAAGCCATTCCAGGCATAGGATGTGGAACAGCCAACCAGGTATGATGAAAAGAATTCCACCACATTAGGAGGGAAGCCCTGCTTCCTGAGAATCGCAATCAACACTTCGTGATTGAGGAAGTGAAGAACTGTGCCACATCAAAGGTGATGACACTGGTCTTTAAACTGTGAGCCCACCCTGCATGCACCAGGTGCATGAGGAGCAAGCCCGCATCCTCAGTGGATGCTGCCACACTCTGCCGAGTTGATTAGGATGAAAAATATTGTGCTTGACAGCATCGAATTGAATGCAGTTGGAAAGCATCTTTTCAACCAGTTTGCCAAGGGTGTTCAGGAGTACAATAGGCCTGAATGCCTTAGAGGGCCCCGATGGCTCAGGTGGCACCATCGTCGATTTAGCCCTAGGTGCCTCAAATGGGGGCTGTAAGGTCTTGGGTTCAAACCCCACACCGCTCATGTGGATAAAACAATTTAGACACCACGTGAGTTTTCAATGCCCCCGGGAGACACCATGTGGTTGGTGACCATGGGAAGGTGAGGCTGCCATTAACTTGGTGTCCCCCGAAATGTAAAAACCAGGCACTGACCATGTGATGACAAATGGTAATTCTGTTCTCTTCCGGTATTCAAAAGATGCTGGAGCTGAAGACTTAAATTGGGAGGCTTACTAAGATAGCCATTTGAACCAATGGGGAAAGGTGGCAAGGTGCTCACCCCAGCAGTTGGGGCAGTGGGCCTTGTGAGGGCATGGCTCACCTGCTGGGGTGGGGTGGTGCATACCATCTGAATCCAGCAGGGGCCAGTTGCAGCAAGGCACGAGGGCACGATGCTCATCAGTGGTGTGAGGCCCGCCACACCATGTGCAGCGGCATTGGTTGGCCCTACAATCCTTGGTGAGGTGACCCCAGTGCTGGCAGTGCTGGCACATGGGGACACCTCATCGAGTGGCAGCTGGCTTTACATAAAGCAGCTCATCCTTGTAGCAAAAAGCCTTGTTGAAAAGTGTCTTCCCGGTTTGTCCAGTCTGGGAGTCCCAGATCTCAAAATAGCAGTCAAACTTAGAGCTCTTTGCCAATTGACATATGAGGCACACATGCCCGCAAAAGGAATGCCTGAGAAGAGAGGGGCCCTTTCGAGCGCTCTCTCAATGTCAGCGATGGTGGTGACGGTCTTCTGGAAGACGTCTGAATAATAGGGACATCCAAAACCTTCAAGAAGGCTTTGGACATCAGCAGTCCAACCCAAGGCATCAACCCCTTATAATCATCAGAGGTGCCCTGGACAACATTATAGATAGCACCACAAAGGAGCATGAGCTCATCATTCATGGGTACATGGTTGGTGTGCAGAGCCCACCCACGATAGGCAGGTTCTGCAGAAGTGATCTGAATATTGAATTGGTCGAGAGCCATCATCCGGTTGACCTCATCAACCAGCATAGTGAGTATGACGTTCTTCAGTGTGAAGTCAGTGAACACCATGAGAGCTTGGTGGCACATCCCTGCCATAACAAAGTCCAGCCCTTTAGACTTGGCTGGAGTGGAAGGTCTAGATGGGCCCTGAGAGGGTCTGGGACCGATGTGGTCTGGGCCTGGGCCTGAGGTGGCCTGGGTCCAAGTTTGTGGCACCATTTGAGCAACTGCATGCTCAAAGTAGTGATTAGTAAGTGATCCATGGGTCAAGGACCCTGGAACTGGTGTCCGGAGTTTTGAGGCAAAGGATCGCTTGGGTGGGAGGAGAGGGAATGGGAGGGGCCCTGGAGGGGGTGGCCTCTGATATTGGACCAGCTTGGCCTTCTGTTTGCGAGGCTGAAGCTTGGTGCCAGTAGGAGCAGGAGCGGGTGCCTTGGGAGGCACCTCGGGTTCTGCTGGGGGCCAGTCTGCTTTGGGGGGGCAGTCTGGGAAGATGAGGGCTCGGGGGGGGACCAGAAGCTCCTCCTTGAGTCTTCATGAGATCTCAATACATAAGGTCTGCTAGGGAGCTGTCTGAATCGATGAGATTGCATATGATAGACCGTTTTTTTTTTTTTTTTTTTTTTTAAATCAAGGATTTATATACCGGTGCATGAAAGCAGTCCAGTTGCAGATATACATACACCCAAAGTAATCTACCATTAAACTATGCCTAGTGTGAGACTGGCTCTCGCGGGCCAACTTGGGACCACAAAACAGTGGGCCCATACTCTCGTTGATGCCCCGACCAAAGGGAGGGGTCCAACAAAGTGATGGAAGGGCACCGGAAGGGGGCCTGCCAGCCAAACCCAACAGCCCAGGATGTGTGCGTACTGTGTAAGCCACTGAAGCCAGACCATTTCGGGTCACCGAAGCAGGGGGTCACACTTGTCTGTCGATAGTGCCGAAGCTCCAGAACCCAGACCCCCACCCTCAACCCAGCAAAGCTGAAGCCCGCCAAGTATTAGGACTCTGTTCTGGGCGCACCCCAGACTGACAAATCCAGCCAACAGGAACAACACCTACCTTGCCCAACCAAGTCATCCGACACCTCGAGGAGGGCGGTTGAAGGCGAATGCCGTAGGGTTAGCCTTCAAAAAGGAAACGAGCTGATCCAGGTGAACTGGATAGTTGTGACAGTTGTGTTGGGGACACGTCTGGAATAAGTGGTCACGAGTTTGGGTATGGTGGCTGCACTCACAACTGGTGGATTCAGAAATGTTGAATTGAGAATAATACTCCCCAATGGGAGCATGGTTAGTGATGGCGTGAGTGACCCTCATAAAGAGAGTCAAGTCACTGCCCACATACTGAAGCCAGGGGCCACCTCATTTGGCCCATGGTTCGAGTTGACCCCAGTCGAGGTCGGTGAGTAACAGGAATTGTCGCCCTGAGTACGAGGGTTGCTGGAACAGCTCTTTCCAGCCCTCCCCCAGATTATCGTCAGCTGCTTTGCACAGTGATGCAAGTGAGTGTGGCATGTTAGGCCCCACAGCTACTGAGAGCTCGGTTGCCATGAGATGAGCTTGCTAGTGTATGCCCCACTTCAAAGAAGATGGGACATGATGAAGAGAGATGTGGCGGCCAGGGCCCCTGGTCCACCACTCCATAAGGGTGTGAATCACTGCCAAGGAATGAACTTGGCCGGAATGCATGGAGGCGTCAAGCAGACTCCCCAAAGCCTTAGTGGAGTCCGACATGATAACAATGTAGTCACAATTATCCATGGCACAGGCCCGGACAATTGCAGTATGAAGGGAGTAAAGCTCAGCATCCTCTGCAAGAGCACTCCCCGCCATGTAGCGAGATGCATGCACCTCAATTCCTTGGCAAAATACAAGCAAAGCTGCAATAGCCTGCTTGTTCTGATCGGTGGGGCAACTACCATTGCCGACACAGACCAGAGTGGACAGTTCCCACTTTGAAGCCTCCCAGAAGTGGTCTAACCATTTGCGCTGGAGCCCAACCTTATCCTTGGGCACTGGGGTGTTTCAATCTGACCCCCGACAGGCTGATGTTGGGGTGGGGCAAGGCTCTGCTTTGTCCCCGGTCCTCTCAGCACTCTTCCTCGCACCAGTGCTGAAACTTTTCATGCAGAATGAGTCAGTTTCTGATACCACTCTGCTCTCTTATGTTGATGATGGCACACTTATTGTGCAGTCAAAAACGCTCGATGCCAATTGCATAGCCCTGAAAAGATCCTATGCGGTGATCTTCAAACTCTTCACAAAGTTTGCCCTCGCTCTTGAGCATGACAAGACAGAGTTATTCCATTTTGATTGTTCTCATTCTGAGTTCAATCTGTCCATGGATCTAGGGTATGCTCCCTACACTCATGACAAACATCTGACACCCAAGCCATTTTGGCGGTACTTGGGTTTCTTCTTTGATCGGAAGTTGACATTCCATGAACACATCCGGTACTATTCCACCAAGTCCTTCACCACCATTAAGGTGATGAGGATGCTTGGTAACTCATCTAGGGGGCTTACGCCCATGCAAAAGCATCTGCTTTACAGGTCTTGTGTGTTGCCTATTGCAACATATGGCCTCCAATTATGGTTCTTCCAAGGTGCTAAGTGCCAGGGGAACCATCAAACTACTGACCAGCATGCAGAGGCACGCTGCGCTCTGGATCACCGGTGCATTCCAACACCTCTCCTATGGGAGGAATCGAAGCCCTTGCAGGCCTGGGCCCCATCCACCTAGTCTTGAAATGCGCTGCTGCAGTTGGTGTTCTGCACATGGCAGCCCTATCAGATACTCATCCAGTGTGCTTTCTTTTGAGTGCACCCTTCTCCAAAGGAGCGAGTCCTCATCCTCGCTCTGCTGCATTTATGACTGCCCCCCAGTGCGCTAAGGTGCAGGGTACTGTTATGGACGTGGATGACATGCTCCATGTTGTCAGTGAGCCCCTGGAGCCATTTGCTCCAGAAGCCCACCCTGGTGGGCGTTTCCTTGAATTACATCATGGAATTCACTTTGATATCACCCCGGTGCCCAAGGATAAGGTTGGGCTCCAGCGCAAATGGTTAGACTGCTTCTGGGAGGCCTCGAAGTGGGAACCATCCACCCTGGTCTGTGTCAATGATGGTAGTCACCCCACTGATTGGAGCAAGCAGGCTATCACAGCTTCACTTGTATTTTGCCAAGGAGTCGAGGTGCATGCATCTCACTATGTGGCTGGGAGTGCTCTTGCAGAGGATGCTGAGCTTTACTCCCTACATACTGCAATTGTCCGGGCCTGTGCCATGGACAATTGCGACTACATCGTTATCATGTCGGACTCTACCAAGGCCTTGGGGAGCCTACATGATGCCTCCATGCATTCCAGCCAGGGTCATTCCTTGGCCATTATTCGCACCCTTACAGAGTGGTGGACCAGAGGTCCTGGCTGCCACATCTCTCTTCATCATGTCCCATCTTCTTTGAAGTGGGGCATACACTACCAAGCTCACCTTATGGCAACTGAGCTTTCAGTTGTGGTGGGGCCTAACACACCACACTCACTTGCCTCGCTGCAAAAGGCAGCTGATGACAATCCGGGGGAGGGCTGGAAAGAGTTGTTCCAGCAGCCTTCTTACTCAGGACAACAATTTTTGTCACTCACCGACCTTGACGGAGGTCGACTGGAACCACGGGCCAAATGAGGGGTTTTTTTTTTTTTTTTTTTTTTTTCTTTCTTTTTAAATCAAGGATTTATATACCGGTGCATGAAAGCAGTCCGGTCACAGATATACATACACCCAGAGTAATCTACTGTTAAACTATGCCTAGTGCAAGACTGGCTCTCGTGGGCCAACTTAGGACCACTGACAGTGGGCCCATACTCTCATTGATGCCCCGACTGAAGGGAGGGGTCCAACAAAGTGATGGGGGGCAGCAGAAGGGGGCATTCCTTCTTTCCCACAGACCACCACCATCACAAAATGTCAATATACTTGCAACGCCACAACTTTCTTCAACAACCTGTGATCTGGTACTTGGATAGTGTTTATCGCTATTTGAGTGTGTACGCACCTTTAGTGCAAGTCAATGTCTGAGCGATCATCATCGTCCACACCCAAGCGCCCCTCTCTCTCTGCCTCTGGTGGGCGTTTACCATCTGTCAGAGCTTCAAGTACCAAGTCTCCAACCCCTGAGGGTTCTTCATCCTCTCGATCCATTCGAGAGAGATATGCTTCATCCACCCCTGCTCCTCGTGAGTGGGAGGAGGCTGAGTCTCGGTCAGTGATGCACTCGCAGGCCACTACTCCCATTGCTTCGAGGGCTTCATCCCCCGATGTTTCCATGGGGGAGGATGACGATACCATTCGCTTTCCTCTCCCAAGCACCTCTCCAGAGCCGCAGCCTACTGCCCTTTCTCTCACAGGATCAGAGGGGGACTGGGTTGCTGTGGCAGAGTCACTGAAGACCATTGGGTCATTTATGATGACCAACGGTCCTTCTACTTTATCAGGGGCAGATCGCCCTGATTATGCCGGCCTTTTCACTAGGATAGTGAATTTGGTCACTACTTCCTCTTGGGCCAAGGAGGCCACGGGTGTCAGCGCCTGATCACCATCTCTTAGATGGTCTATCATCTGCAACCTTATCGATTCTGATAGTTCCTTAGCAGACCTCATGTATCGAGACCTAGCGATGACTCAAGGAGGAGCTTCTGCTCCCCCTCCTGAGCCATCATCCTCCCAGTCTGCCCCTCCAAAGCAGACTGGCCCTCCAGCAGACCCGGTGGAGCCTCCCAAGGCACCCGCTCCTGCTCCTGCTCATGCCAAGCTTCAGCCTCGTAAACAGAAGGCTAAGCTTGTACAATATCAGAGGCCGCCCCCTCCCTTTCCCCTCTCTTCGCACCCCAAGCGCTCCTTCACATCGAAACTCCGGACACCAGTTCTGGGGTCCTCGACCTGCGGGTCGCTTACTAATCGCTATTTTGAGCATGCAGTCACACAAATGGCACCACAAACCTGGACCCAGGCCGCTGCAGGCCCGGGCCCAGACCCTGGTCCCGGACCCTCTCAGGGCCCGACTAGACCCTCTACCCCAGCCAAGTCTAAAGGGCTGGACTTTGTCATGGCAGGCCCGATGCGCTGCCAAGTTCTCATGGTATTCAATGACTTCGCACTGATGAATGTCATACTCACTACGCTGGTTGATGAGATCAACCGGATGATGGCTCTTGATCGATTCGACATTCGGATCACTTCTGCAGAACCCACCTATTGTGGGTGGGCTCTGCACACCAACCACATACCCACAAATGATGAGCTCATGCTCCTTCGGGGTGCTATCTATAATGTAGTCCAAGGTACCTCTGATGATTATAAGGGGTTGACACCTTGGGTCAGATTGCCAATGTCCAAAGCCTTCTTGAAGGTTTTGGATGTCCCCTATTATTCGGACATCTTCCAGAAGACCCCCACCAACCTCTTTTTTTTTTTTTTTTTTTTTTTTTTAAATCAAGGATTTATATACCGGTGCGCGAAAGCAGTCCAGTTGCAGATATACATACACCTGAAGTAATCTACCATTAAACTATGCCTAGTGCAAGACTGGCTCTTGTGGGCCAACTTGGGACCACAAAACAGTGGGCCCGTACTCTCATTGATGCCCCGACCAAAGGGATGGGTCCAACAAAGTAATGGAAGGGCAATGGAAGGGGGCCCATCAACCAAACCCAACAGCCCAGGATGTGTGCATACTGTGTCAGCCACTGAAGGCAGACCATTTCGGGTCGCTGAAGCGGGGGGTCAACACTTGTCTGTCGATAACACCGAAGCTCCAGAGCAAAGACCCCCACCCTCAACCCAGCAAAGCCGAAGCCCGCCAAGTATTAGGACTCTGTTCTGGGCACACCCCAGACTGACGAATCCAGCCAACAGGAACAACACCTACCTTGCCCGACCAAGTCATCCGACACCTCGAGGGGGGCGGTTGAAGGTGAACACAGTGGGGTTAGCTTTCAAAAATGATACGAGCTGATCCAGACGAACTGGATAGTCATGACAATCGTGCTGGGGACATGACCTGAATAAGTGATCACGAGTTTGGGTATGGTGGCTGCACTCACAACTGGTGGATTCAGAAATGTTGAATTGAGAATAATACTCCCCAATGGGAGCATGGTTAGTGATGGCGTGAGTGACCCTCATAAAGAGAGTTAAGTTGCCGCCTGCATACTGAAGCTGGGGACCACCTCGTTTGGCCCGCAGTTCGAGTCAACCCCCGTCGAGGTCGGTGAGTGACAGGAAATGTTGCCCTGAGTATGAGGGTTGCTGGAACAGCTCTTTCCAGCCCTCCCCCGGATTATCGTCCACTGCTTTGTGCAGCAAGGCAAGTGAGTGTGGCATGTTGGGCCCCACCATGACAGAAAGCTCAGTGGCCATGAGATGAGCCTGGTAGTGGATGCCCCATTTCAACGAGGATGGGACATGGTGAAGGGAGATATGGTGGCCAGGACCTCTGGTCCACCACTCTGTAAGGGTGCAGATAATGGCCAAGGAATGAGCTTGGCCAGAATGCACGGAAGCATCGAGTAGACTCCCCAAGGCCTTGGTAGAGTCCGACATGATAACGATGTAGTCGCAATTGTCCATGGCACAGGCCCGGACAATTGCAGTATGTAGGGAGTAAAGCTCAGCATCCTCTGCAAGAGCACTCCCAGCCACATAGTGAGATGCATGCACCTCGACTCCTTGGCAAAATACAAGTGAAGCTGTGATAGCCTGCTTGCTCCAATCAGTGGGGTGACTACCATCATTGACACAGACCAGGGTGGATGGTTCCCACTTCGAGGCCTCCCAGAAGCAGTCTAACCATTTGCGCTGGAGCCCAACCTTATCCTTGGGCACCGGGGTGATATCAAAGTGAATTCCATGATGTAATTCAAGGAAACGCCCACCAGGGTGGGCTTCTGGAGCAAATGGCTCCAGGGGCTCACTGACAACATGGAGCATGTCATCCACGTCCATAACAGTACCCTGCACCTTAGCGCACTGGGGGGCAGTCATAAATGCAGCAGAGCGAGGATGAGGACTCGCTCCTTTGGAGAAGGGTGCACTCAAAAGAAAGCACACTGGATGAGTATCTGATAGGGCTGCCATGTGCAGAACACCAACTGCAGCAGCGCATTTCAAGACTAGGTGGATGGGGCCCAGGCCTGCAAGGGCTTCGATTCCTCCCATAGGAGAGGTGTGGAATGCACCGGTGATCCAGAGCGCAGCGTGCCTCTGCATGCTGGTCAGTAGTTTGATGGTTCCCTGGCACTTAGCACCTTGGAAGAACCATAATTGGAGGCCATATGTTGCAATAGGCAACACACAAGACCTGTAAAGCAGATGCTTTTGCATGGGCGTAAGCCCCCTAGATGAGTTACCAAGCATCCTCATCACCTTAATGGTGGTGAAGGACTTGGTGGAATAGTACCGGATGTGTTCATGGAATGTCAACTTCCGATCAAAGAAGAAACCCAAGTACCGCCAAAATGGCTTGGGTGTCAGATGTTTGTCATGAGTGTAGGGAGCATACCCTAGATCCATGGACAGATTGAACTCAGAATGAGAACAATCAAAATGGAATAACTCTGTCTTGTCATGCTCAAGAGCGAGGGCAAACTTTGTGAAGAGTTTGAAGATCACCGCATAGGATCTTTTCAGGGCTATGCAGTTGGCATCGAGTGTCTGGCTTTGGACATCGGTAGTCCGACCCAAGGCATCAACTCCTTATTAGCATCGGAGGTGCCTTGGACAACATTATAGATCACACCCCGAAGGAGCATAAGCTCATCAGTCGTGGGTATGTGGTTGGTGTGCAGGGCCCACCTGTGATAGGCGGGCTCCGCTGAAGTGATCCGAATATCAAATCAATCCAGGGCCATCATCCGGTTGACCTCATCAACCAGCGTAGTGAGTATGACATTCATCGGCACGAAGGCATTGAACACCACGAGAACTTGGTGGTGCATCGGGCCCACCGTGACAAAGTCCAGCCCTTTAGACTTGGCTGGGGTAGAGGGTCTAGTTGGGCCCTGAGAGGGTCCAGGACCAGGGTCTGGGCCCAGGCCTGAAGCGGCCTGGGTCCAGGTTTGTGGTGCCATTTGAGCGACTGCACGTTCAAAATAGCGATTAGTAAGTGACCCGCAGATCGAGGACCCCAGAACTGGTGTCCGGAGTTTTGAGGCAAAGGAGCGCTTGGGATGGGAGGAAAGAGGAACGGGAGGGGGCCCTGGGGGGGGCAGCCTCTGGTATGGGACCAGCTTGGCCTTCTGTTTGCGAGGCTGGAGCTTGGTACAAGAAGGAGCAGGAGCGGGTGCCTTGGGAGGCTCCTCAGGGTCCGCTGGGGGGCCAGTCTGGGAAGATGAGGGCCCGGGGGGGGAGCAGAAGCTTCCCCTCGAGTCTTTGCTAGGTCTCGATACATGAGGTCCACTAGGGAACTATCAGAATCGATAAGGTTGTGGACGATTGACCATCTAAGAGATGGTGATCGGGCGCTGACACCAGTGGCCTCCTTGGCCCAAGGGGAAGAAGTGACCGAATTCACTATCCTAGTGAAAAGGCCAGCATAATCAGGGCGATCTGCCCCTGATAAAGTAGAAGGACCGTTGGTCATCATAAATGACCCAATGGTCTTCAGTGACTCTGCCACAGCAACCCAGTCCCCCTCCGATCCTGTGAGAGAAAGGGCAGTAGGCTGCGGCTCTGGAGAGGCGCTTGGGAGAGGAAAATGAATGGTATCATCATCCTCCCCCATGGAAACATTGGGGGACGAAGCCCTCAAAGCAATGGGAGTAGTGGCCTGTGAGTGTATCGCTGACCAGGACTCAGCCTCCTCCCGCTCGCGAGGAGCAGGGGTGGATGAAGCATATCTCTCTCGAATGGATCGAGAGGATGAAGACCCCTCTGGGGTTGGAGATTTGGTGCTCGAAGCTCTGACGGGTGGAATATGCCCACCAGAGGCAGAAGGGTGGGGCGCTTGGGCATGGATGATGATGATCGCTCAGACATCATCTTGCACTAAAGGTGCATACACACTCGAATAACTGTAAACAGCTATCCAAGGACCAGATCGCAGGTTGTTGAGAGAAATTGTGGCTTTGCGAGGTATCGACATTTTGCAATGGTGGTGGTCTGTGGGAAAGAAGGATGGCCAAACGAGGTGGTCCCTGGCTTCAGTATGTGGGCGGCGACTTGACTCTTTTCACAAGGGTCTCTCGTGCCATCACCAACCATGCTTCCACTGGGGAGTACTACTCTCGATTCAACATTCCTGAAGCCACTAGCTGTGAGTGCGGATACCACCTCCAAACTCACAAGCACCTTCTCAGGTCATGTCCCCAACATGATCGCCATAACTATCCAGTTTGCCTGGATCAGCTCGTATCCTTTTTGAAAGCTAACCCCACTGCATTCGCTTTCAACCACCCTCCTCAAGGTGTTGGATAACTTGGTCGGGCAAGGTAGGTGTTGTTCCCGTTGGCTGGATTTGGTGGTTTGGGGTATGCTCAGACCAGAGTCCTAATACTTGGCAGGCTTTGGCTTTGCTGGGTTGAGGGTGGGGGTCTGGTTCTGGAGCTACGGCATTATTGACAGACAAGTGTGCCCCCTGCTTCGGTGACCTGAAATGGTCTGCCTTCAGTGGCTAACACAGTATGCGCATGCTCTGGGCTATCGGGCTTGGACTGGCAGGCCACCTTCCAGTGCCCCTCTATTATTTGTTGGACCCCTCCCTTCGGTCGGGGCACCAATGAGAGTACGGGCCCACTGTTTTGTGGTCCCAGTTTGGCCTGCAGGAGCCAGTCTCGCACTAGGCATAGTTTAATGGTAGTGTACTCTGTTAGGGCGCTCCCTGATGAATACAGCGCATTTGTGTCATCTCTACTGCTCAAGGACTCCCTCTCCAAGTCTACTCTTCAAGCTGCATTTGTTACAGAGGATATACAATGCAAACGACGTGCAAATGATGCTATATCAGTTGGGAGTGCTCTGGCTGCTTCCTCTGACTCTGGGAAGCATCCCTGTATCTTCTGCAATGACCCAGCACATGGAATCAAGGATTGCGATGCATACAAGTGAGGAGCAGAGTATGCAACCAACAAGCGCACTATCTGGGCCAATAAGCCACCAAAAGTGCAAAAGCAAGGCTGCAGCTGCAGCTGCCTCCACAGACTCCACATCTTCATCAGGAGTGACTGAATTCGCTGGAAATGCAAGTCATCGCTCTTCTACCTCACTCCCACCTGCTGATAATGACTGGACTGCAGACACAGGTGCCACATCTCATATGACCCCACATCATCATTGGATGCGCAATTACATTCCCTTTTGCACTGGGGTGAAGTTAGCAGATGGCAGCATTGTTAGTTCAGCAGGAATTGGAACTGTGGTGTTTCACCCAGTTATTAGAGGTCAGGCAATGCATCCAGTAGAGTTTTCTAGAGTCCTTCATGTACCAGCACTTCAATCAAACCTCTCTCATGCCTATACCTTGTCAGAGTAAAGGGCTTTGAGATTCACATCAATTCAGAGCAAATGGCCTTCAATCTGCGAAATGAGACCCTATTCTGTGCTCCCTTGAAGTCCAACAACTCTGCAATTCTGGGAGGACGCACTGCACTTAGTCAAGAGTCTGCACACTGGGTTTCGACGCTACCACTTACTCCTACACTCTGGCATCGTCGCTGTTGTCACCACAATCATGCAGACATCTCTAAGATGCACAGAAATGGTCTGGTGACTGGAATGACTCTGGATTTGAAGGAAAAGCCTGACTTAGTTTGTGAGCCTTGTTTAGCAGGCAAGATGTGTTCCAATCCTTTCCCAACTTCACCCAGCAGAGCTACCAAGCCTCTAGAGCTTGTACACTCAGATCTGCATGGCCCCATTCGTACTCCAACTCCTGAGGGCTATAGGTACTGGGTCACTTATATTGATGACTGCACTTCACTCCGAGCTGCCTACCTTCTAAAGTGAAAGAGCGAAGCATTTACAGCCTTCAAACAGTTCAAAGCATGGGCAGAGAACCAATTGGATGCAAAAATCAAAGCATTACAGGATGATAAAGCTGGGGAATACATGTCTAAGGAGTTTATCGCATTTACAGACAGTTGTGGGATAATTAGGTGACACAGCACCAGGAATAGGCCACAACAGAATGGAGTAGCAGAGAGAGCAAACAGAACTATGTCTGATGATATCTCAGCAATGCTCTTTGAAGCTGGCCTGCCCCTTTGGTTCTGGGCCTATGCACTCGCAACAATGATACATGTCTGGAATTGTATCCCTACATCCACTCTATCAGATTCAACACCTTATGAAGCCTGGAACCACCAGAAACCAGACATTTCGCATTTCAGAGTTTGGGGATGCTTAGCCTATGTCTTTATTCAGAAGGACAAGCGAACCCCTCTTGGACCTCACATAGAGAAGTGCATCTTTGTGGGCTACCCTACTGGATACAAAGGCTGGCAGTTCTACAATCCAACCACAAAGAAGTTTATTATCTCTGAAAGAGCTGAGTTTGATGAAAGGTCATTTCCTGGCATTGGTCCTGGTTTCAAGTCATCTGGTTCACCTCTCCCACTGGTTCTCCCTGCTCCTAATGCTGTTCCTGCACCCCTTGCACCACCACTCGAGGTCTAGGGGGAGGATGATGATTTGGATACAAATATGAAGCCAGATGAGCCCCAAGTTGATCCAGTTCCTAAATTACCACCTGAGTGCACTCCTAGTCCAGAAATCCCTCCACCACCTTGCACTCCTTCGCCTCCACCACCTCCTGCTCAGATACAGTCTCCTGCAACTCCACAGCCACTTAGGTGCACTACTCATGTTATTAGAGCCCCTGGTGAATGGTGGAAGATCAAACTGCTCTCTAAAGCAATTGAAGAGGCAGAAGAAGATGAAGATGATTTAGAAGGCACTCTGGCTGCTGGAAATGATGCTACACCTTGTTCCTTCAGACACACACTAAAGACACCTCTGGGAGCTCAATGGCATGAAGCTGCAACACAGGAGTACAACTCCTTGGTTGAGAATAACACTTGGGAAATTATGGATCTTTCTGAAGGTCAAAAGGCAATTGGATCTGATTGGGTGTTCAAAGTCAAACACAATGCTGATGGTTCAATTGAGTGATTCAAAGCACGAATTGTTGCCAAAGGGTACTCACAATGTCCAGGAATTGACTACAATGAGATCTTTGCACCTACCTTCCACCCTGCAATGCTGCACTTGATTTTAGCATTGGCAGCCATTGAGGATCTAGAACTCCACTCTCTTGACATCACCTCTGCCTTTCCCAATGGTGACTTGGATGAGGAGATTTATATGAAGCAACCTGAAGGCTTTCATCTAGGAGGACCCAATGCAGTCTGCAGCCTTTGAAAATTGCTCTATGGACTTAAACAGCAGCCAGACCAACAGCAGCCAGACAGTGGAACAAGAAGTTACATAGAGTTCTGGAGGAAATGGGCTTCAAGTGAATTCAAGCTGATAGATCTGTCTATATCTACTCCAACTCTGAAGTTTGCATCATTATGCCTATCTACATTGATGATATCACCCTTGCTTCAAAATCCCAGTCTGCTATTGAGTCCACCATTGCCCAACTCTCTTCCTACTTCAAATGTCGCAATTTAGGCCCAACTTGGTTCCTACTAGGTATTGGCATTGGCAGAGACTGCCCTAAGCACACCATAATACTCCACCAGTGCCAGTTCATCCTGGACATGCTTGAGAAGTATGGTATGTCTAAATGTCATCCTGTCAAAACCCCTCTTCCTCCCAAGCTCCAACTTTCTCATTCTATGTCCCCTTCCACTCCTGAGGAGGAACAAGAAATGGCAACCATTCCTTACCTGTCTGCAGTTGGCTCTCTTCAGTATTTGGCCACCATGACTCGACCTGATATTGCTTACTCTGTGGGCTATTTGGCTCGCTTCAACTCCAATCCTGGTTTCAAGCACTGGCAGGCTCTCAAACATCTGCTTTGCTATATCAAAGGAACTTTGGAGCATAAGCTGACTTACTCTGGCACCAATTCGATG
This sequence comes from Gymnopilus junonius, assembly GCA_015501075.1. Lineage (NCBI taxonomy): Eukaryota > Fungi > Basidiomycota > Agaricomycetes > Agaricales > Galerinaceae > Gymnopilus > Gymnopilus junonius. The sequence continues at coordinate 362 of JADNYJ010000464.1, read as the reverse complement.
TCTGAGCCCTTTGTAATGTACACTGATGCTTCACATGGTGACTGCATTGATTCAGGACGATCAACAGCTGGTTATGTCTCAATCATGGCTGGAGGAGCTATCAGTTGGTATTCTAAGTTGCAAACTCTTGTTGCACTTTCCACCACTGAAGCAGAGTACCTTGGAGCAGTTGAAGCTGGTAAAGAGATTGCCTGGTTGAGGAACATCCTTGGTGAATTTGGTTATTTGGCTACTGGACCTTCAACCCTCAAAATGGACAACCAAAGTGCAATCACAGTTGCAAAGAATCCAGAACATCATGGGAGGATGAAGCAACTTGATCTTCGACATTTTTGGCTCAGGGACAAGGTTGAAGAAGGTGT
>JADNYJ010000463.1:0-24780 GCA_015501075.1 Gymnopilus junonius | reverse complement strand
CGAGGACGGAAACGCCCCATGAAGACACAACAAGAATTGACGACGAGCTCGATGCGTTTCTCCTCCGTGGTTCATGATTCACGGTGTTGCTCGTGCCCATGATTGTGATGGTACCCTATCTTATCAGATGACGGTACTTCGCGTAATTCGACGACGACGATGGCGATAGGCGATAGCTTCCTTATCCCCTCTCTTTCCCCAAGATGAAAGATGCGCGATTCAATGGAGCAGTTTCTTTCTATTCTACTATTTCCTTCCCTCTCATTACTCCTGCGGTTACGATTACGAATGCCCAAAAGATGACTTCCACTTCGAATTCACCCACCTCTCATGCCCCCCTTGCACTATTTATTTATTCGCAATGAAATATAAGAATGCCGTGCTCATGGATTTCGTTTGTCAGAACCAGTTTGTCTAAAGCATCTCAGCGGATCCACGGATAAGCATGTGGCTCACAAGTACTGAATTTATCAGATTACTTCGCGCTGTCTGGCGCCAACCTATCACAACCATCATGATCGCAGCGCGTTTCTATTGCAATAGATTGCTATCTATTACGACATCGTTAGCTGTATGGCATTCTAAGCTCATTACCGGTCGCTGTATCAGTAGTGCTGCGATCCGAGCTGCGTTCGCAGCGCGACCTTGAAGAGCCCTGAATCCGGCTAACTAAGGCTAATTGACAGTCGTGATTGACAGTAAGGAATAACCTCTCGGATAGGGACAGAATATCAAAACTATAAAAAGCGCACCAATTTTTTGTAGCAGATTAACATTCTGCCGTTGCACAAAGCCTCCTCAAACCAACCCAATCAACTCATACACACCAATGGCTTCCGCAACAAAGAAGATCGCAATAATTCTCGGCTCAACGCGTACACCACGCGTCGCCCCCGCTGTCGTAGCCTGGATCACCGGTCTCATCACCCCCAATCTCCCAGAAGGCACCACCATCGAAGTGCTCGACCTCGCAGACTACGTCTCCCTCCCTCTATCGCCCGAGGGACCCCTCCCATCACAATACCCCCGACCCCTCACAGGAGACCCCTACCCATCCGAGATCGTCAACAAGTGGTCGAACCAGATCCGCTCCTATGCAGGGTTCATCTTCGTCACCCCGCAGTATAACTGGTCCTTCCCGGCCGTAGTCAAAGTCGCCATCGACAACATATTCCACGAATGGTCAGGAAAGCCGGTGTTAATTGTGAGCTATGGAGGACATGGAGGGAATAAGGCGAATAGCGCACTGAGGCAATCGTTGAACGGAGTGAAGATCCATCCTTGGGATGGGAAAGTCGAACTACCGCTTGGAGGCGCTGTTGCTTCTGCCGCGAATAAGGGTCTTTTGGAGGAGGCGGTGATCGAGCAGTGGGTTGGTGCCGGGAAAGGGAAGGAAGTAGTGGAGAGGGTGGAAGAATTGACCAAATACTTAGCTCCGCGCGAGAGAAGGCGTGAAAGCTGAACGGAATAGGATCTTGTTATTGTATTGTAGAGCTCCAGTTATCTGTAACTTTGAAGGACGTTTAGATACCAAATGATTATGATTTGTGATAGTCGTAAAAAAAACAGAAAGTCATGATCATGATTGGTGGCTGCTTGCTGACGGCATCTTACTGTACATCTCACACTTTCATCATCATCATGAATCGTCTTCTTGACCGACACTATATGACCAGGGCCTCTAGTTCTGACACTAGAATTCAAATACAAGTCTCTAATCTCCCTCTCGAGATAATCGACCTCATTTTCACCTCTCTCGCTGATGAGCACGACAACATCGCATCGTACCACGCTTTAACGCAATGCTTATTCGTCTCCAAAGCTTTCTGCACACTCTCTAGGCGATATCTCTTTGCACAGGTTACTATCTCGGATTCAGGCCCGACATTTGAAGGGAAAAGAAATCGTGAGGAAGCAAGGAAAATGGATGGCTTCCTACAGCTCCTTCAGAACGATCCCCTTCGTTCCATTGACCCTTTGGCTTTGCAAGTTCATACTCTTGAGCTTTCTCTGCTCTCAATCTTCAGCCCGGAATACGTGTTGACAAATGTATCCAATTACACATCGTTAACCTGGAATACGCATAGAGAAAGTTTGCCTGCGATAATGGATATGCTACCCAAACTACATACCTTTCGACTCCATTTTGACTTCTGCATGGAATGGGAGGATATTGGCAAGCCGATATATGATAGTCTAAAGAAGTTATTCTGGAGTCGCCTCTGCTGACGAGTATTAGCCTCAGGAATATCTCCAATTTCCAACCTGAGTTTCTGCGATGCTTGAACCTTCGCCATCTCCATATAGAAAAGGTCGACTCTACCAGCCCTCTTTGGATCTCAGGAAGTGAACCTCCATCTTGGAGAACCTCCACCATGTGGTCTTCCCAAAGCTTCCTACACTTGGAAAGCCTTGACATTGCATATTCAGAGGGATATTTATCTGCAGTTCTAGATGCACAGAAAAAAGGTTTGCTCCAGGCACCTTTTTCAAAGCTCAAACAGTTCACGATTTATGCGCCATGTTATAACCGTCCATCTATGGATGCATGGAAAGTCGTGAAATACGCATCAAGGTCCTTAGAATGCTTGACAGTGTCCGATTTCGAGTTTCCTGGATGTAAGCCACTCCACCGTATTTATGCACTGCGACAATTTACTTAGATTTTCTTCAGCAACCTATGAAGACATTTATGGACCAATATGTCTGGCCGATCTCATCTCCCTGCAGACCCTGATTTTCAGGGTATATTTCAAGCTCGACGACCCGTCAGAAACCTTGGGCGGTCTAGCGTCATTGCTTAGTCACGAATGGCACAAACGAACAGGAATAAAGAATCTTGTTATGACCATCATGGGCGCCTCGCATTCTAAAGAACACCTGCAAACCCAGTTTGATTCCATGTTCCCCTCAGATCGGTTGGATCCGGATCTATGGTCAGGAATTGACGATGCACTAAGTGATTCAGCGGCCTTTCCATCTCTCGAGAAGGTTCATTTCATTTTGAAATGGCATATCTATGAAGTTGAACCCCCTCTGGTCGAAAGCGGTGTAAAAAGAGAGCGGAATGACCCGATAGCAGCGATTTGCTCGAAAGCGTTGACAGTCCTCCCGAAGCTAGTGGCCCATTCACGGAGAATTGAGTTTGAAGTGGACTTCGAGTGGGCAGTTTAACGGTCCTGCTTCGTTAAGTAAAAGCAAGTTTATGATTTGTTTTCATTTCATTAGTCGGATGAAAAAGGCATGATGTTCAGTGTCCAAACGAATGCGAATTCAAGTCACAACACGCGTTCGTAACTTTTCACATGCCATCATAACAAGCTTAGCTGTCGTCACACTCGTCACTCGGCGGACTACAAACTTGTAACCTGCTGCTTGATTGTTGCTTTCTACAGCGGACGCTCGAACCCCCATATTGGCATCCACATTTATCCAATCAGTTTATCAGGCATTGGGCTTAGACCTTCTTTCGATCAATAGGCTAGAGCCGCTAGATAAAGGTCTGGAAAGCCTCCAGCATCATACTCTTAGCTACTAGGACTGCCTCGCAAATTTCCAACACTTTTCACGGCTCTCAATGCCTCCCGTCGGTTCCCATTCTTTCCCTACCATCTTCACTTATCTTTATAAAAGCATAAACAGACTCAATCTTTATAACATCACGAAGATATGGCCTCAGGTCTATGCCGGTTTACGTAGCGGTCTTCTCGCCAAAATGCGCAAAGGCAGCGTCGACACTGCCTTCCTATACATTTAATATCCATCTTCTCCTTCTGTTTCATCTGCCGGATACGAAACCCTACATTTTTAGATCATGGCAAGCGACCAAGTCTATGCGCCTCGAAATATTCAGAACGATCCCCATCTCAAAATGCAGGCATCGGATCGAATTAGGCCCTTTTTGAACCCTGACGATATGGACCTCTCGCTCGATCTAGAGACCTTTTGCCACCATGACCTCACCAGGCTCAGCTGCTTCCTGCCTGATGAACCAGCGTCTGTGGAAACTAACTATCACACATTCTACTGGGCTTTCAATTTGCGGGCCAGGCTATGCTGTTAGGCACAGCCGATCCCTCAGATGGTGTGTAGCCTATGGAGTTCATTGAGATTTGGACCTCCGTTATTCTCGGATGAAGTGGTCATATCGATTTGGATTTTCATGCCCTGATACTACGGAAGCCTGCCTGGAAGTCCCTCGGGAGTAATTATTTTAATTATTTCGACCAAGGATACAGAAAAGCAAGTAGGGCAAATGGTGGCAACTCTGCCAATGAGTTGTGGGTCCATCAAAGCCATCGCACTCACAACTGCTCACTGTTGGTTCACTGCTCTTCCTGACAAAATATATCGCAAAAGGGACGCACCTATTCTACGGTACAAATTTTTCCAGGGGCCAGGGTCTGATCTTTGTAGAACCCGGAGTGGCAGTCAAATACTGTCAGACCATGAGGTAGGCAGCCTCATGTGCCCCTTGAAGGTCTACGCAAGCTTGGTTTAGGTACATGCCAGTAAGGGACTTTCTCCGCCACCCAATGCGTCAATCTTATTTCATATAGTGGATATTGTCTGCACTCGACACGCCAGTGCTTTGTGGCTCTTTCTTCCTTGCCATCGATTCCATTGTGTTTCGCCCAGTTCTCCCCTAAAGTCGAATCCTTAAAGCTGGAGGAACCAATTTCGAAAAAATCGCATTCCAAGGAGGAATTTATGGTTCCCTTGCGACCGCCGGGCTTATCAAAGATTTCCCAAAGGAGCATATTCAATGATGAAGACATGGATATAGCACCAGATCTATTAAGATCAAGTGATATCGATAGCCTTGATCCCATACCTGGTCAACGCCAGCAAACGAGTTCAAGCCCGGATCGCAGCATTAAGCCTTCCCTCGGCGTTCAGGCAGATCACCAAGACAAGGGGGTCAAAGACCCTCTCCTTCCTCCAGACAGGCCACGCACGGACTTGAGACCACTTCATCTACCTTTGAAGCACCAGATCAGCTCGGACAAAATAATCATCATCTCCGATTCGGAACATGTTTCTGAGTCAGACTTTAAAAGCCGCTGCCTAGACGACATCCCTACGATCTTGACCACAGTTCTCTGACACCTTCATCCTCCCCGAACTCTTCCAGATTCAGCTCTACTCCTAAAACGCCATCGTTATTTGACAAATTTCGAAAAGCCAAGAAGCATCCTTTCGCAGAAGGTTATGAAGTTCCTCAATGGCGGCTCTTCATAATCCATTTGGTGTTGTGTGTTGTGGCCTACCCTTTTTTGCTAGGTTTTGTGAAGGTATCGAGTGGAATTTCGTTGTTCTGGGCACGGGTTTTGTGGACCTGGGTTGTTGGGTGGCAGGCTTTTCTCTTGGCTGAGTCTGATGGAATTGACGTGGGCAATCATGGAAACTGCTAGTAAGTTATATGCATATATGTCGCACGACCCCTCTGTGAACTTTCCTCGTATTCTTCAGCATGGGCAACTATAATTCATCAATCACGTTTACCGAACACGCCTGGCGTGCGATTGAGAGATTTAGCTGTGTATCGTGATGATCCCTTCGGCTTTTGGGGAGCATTGCACTCCTGTGGGATAGACATTCTTACAGAGGGGCTGATCGAGAGTATCGCCGGCTCTATGAGTGCGTACCAGGATCGTTTTATAAACATATAGCCCTTACTCAACTTCGCCTCTTTTCAGTAAACGCCCTTGGTCACTCTGGACTTTTTATTTCCTGCTAAATATCGTCATGATCGCGTTCCTATCCTTTCTTTTTGGAAGAGTAGTAAAGATTGAAGTCAATGCCGTGGTTCGTTTCTGGTTCAACTTTTGCCTTGGCTAGTGACTGACTTTAAAGACCACTATAGCACCAATATCAAGATTACTACGAAGTGTCAGTCACAGGGGACGTCTCTCAAGCAGATATTGCTCGAGCTCAGGCTCTTCAGCCCGCTTTCGAGGTAAATTGATCCTTGACCTTCTCATTTGTTACGAAAGCCTGATTTCTCGACCGACAGAACTTCCTTCTAACCTGGACCATGGCACCTTTCTCGGCACATGGCAGTCTGCCTTCAACTGTCTCTTTGCCGTGGAAAAAGATTCAGTTTACTTTGCTGAAGTCATTCCATCTCAGTTGACCCCAGGTGGAAGTGGATCGGGACATTCACACTCGACACGATTTCCACTGCAAGTTCAAGTGAGGTGAAGGCCGAGAAGTTTATTGCAGAGGACATGCAAGCTGCTCAAGGCGTAGTTCCTGGCTTTCTTTTGAGGTAGATCCTCCGACGACCTTGTCTATGGAGTCATTGTTCCTAACTAGTCGCAGATTTCCTAGATGGGGATTAGGATCAATTGCCTCAAAATACCGGATATGTCCGATAACATGTAGGTCGCATGACAGACGCCATTTATACAAAGGTTATTGACAACCATATTTCTGGCAGCATTCCAATCTCGGCGAATAATTTCACTTATCTTTTCACTCCTCGTGAAACCTTACGACTTCTGTTTCAAGGATTTGGCTACCTTTCCCGTTAAATTTCGAAAAGCTGTTCAACTTCTCAAGTGTTGTTCATCCAGGAGACCATATACCCGCAGGCCTGAATCAATCGGCAATCGTTATGGGAGGTGAGCACAACTGTAGCTTATGCAGAACGCCGGAGGCGCTTCTAATATACTTTTTACTTCCCTGAAAGCACTATTTTGGAATAATGGTGTTGCACACAGCCTGAAAAGCACACCGCTCAGCATGGGCAAGTCCATCCATCATTTTCATTTGTACACAGGATTGATTGTCCGTGCAGGTTCAGACTTCAATGGTTTTGCAACAATAGAACATGTCCTTGTCAGACTAAATGACACTTTTTCCCCTGAAGGGATCTTCGGTTTTAAAGCCAAGCCAGTCCCTGATACAAATGGATTGGATACGTCCATCGGTTACGATGCCGCTGTCTGCCTAGAACTGTATGAACCTTGGGTAGTTGAGGTGTACAACAGTTCTATTGCTGCGTCAATTTCAACGCGAATCGTCGACAAGGCTACTTCTGTTTCAGATGTGAATATGGAATTTAAAAGGGAAAAATTGCGGGGCAGCAAGATAACCAGCCCTCTTGTGAAGAGCACCTTAAACTTCTCTGATATGGAACCTGTGTAAAGATTTTTTTTGTTGCGTGAATTACTCCTAATTCATTTTTTGCTTTCTCAAGTTATGTGGCAAGTCACCAGAACAGTGTGAACCAAATCTTGAAGGACAACGGACGAGACGCAGATTATGTACCTTCGCCTACGGCAAGTAAATTTTCTTGCCGGTGTCCCAAAATTTATCTAGCTTTGCTTAATAGCTAATATCTTATACAAACGGCGACGGACCATACGGATTTACTGAACTTTCTGAAGCTCACTACACCAAAGCCCGTGCACTAGCTGACGCTACTAACGCTCTACCATATTTTGCGGGCTCGGGGCTGAACGTCGCTCGACAATACTCAGATCAGCTCATTACAGACACGAGTATTATGAGCCTTCCAATGACTCTGACCATTGTCACTATCTTTCTTATGGGTTCAATATCAGCCTTCTTTGTGTCACGTCTGCCTTTGGCTGTTCCACGACGGGGAATCGATTTGTACTCCTGGTTTTCGGCATTCTACGGTACCGGTCATGAACTAGTAGCAGATAAGGCCACTGCCTTCTGCAAGGATACCGATTTCGAAGATATCGTGGAGTATGTGGGGGACCTTAAAGTTTACTTCCCTGTTGACCAACAGCGTAATTTTCAATATTACAATTAAAATACTCAATGTACATTCCCAAATCATTCAATGACCGTCTGAATTGCAGACTGGAATTTCCTGCCGCCATGTATGCAATGCGTACTAGGGCAGAATCCGTTCTGTTAAAATTTCCGGACTATAGTCGATGAACTCAAAAGTCATATTGACCTCAAGCCAGGGCAAAGCTGTAATGCGAGGAAGTAAACTGTGGGCGTCGGACCGTATTCGCACCGCAGAGGGATGCTCCTTTGCATACTGGGGTGACTTGATGTTAAAATTAATGGTTTTCAGGTCCACGAAAACTGGATTTGCTAACACCTGGTCCAGCGCTGTCCATACTTCATGTGGATACAATATTTCTCGAGGTAATCCCAGCCCTGCATATATTTCCAGGTCTATTGAAGTAATGCCATTGCGCGATGTCTCGCGAGAAAAGAAAAGGCACAGAGCTTCTAGACTTCTTTGATAATTCGGTCCAGTCAAGGAAGAGGTTGCTATTGCAAGCTTGACTGTTCTCAGGCTGGAGAGAGCACTGAGATAGAAAGGATGAAGGGATTGAGGAAAGGAATGCACTAAGTCGCTGGTTAATTGATGTGTAAAATCGAATTCTATAAGGAGCACTTACTATCCAAGTCATTTCCACGAAATTCAAGGGCTTCTAACAACGGTGTCTCGCGTGATATATAATTGACCAATCCTCCACCATTGTATGGGAATGGACCCGGAAAGGACAATATGAGTGTTTTTAGATGAGGGAAAATCGGTGGTTTGATTCCTGAAGACGAGGGACCAAAGGAGGTCCGAAAGATATATAATATGTCTGGAAGGTAGACATTTGTCATTTGAAGTGTCTGGACAATCGAAGCAGAGAGGGTGATATTGTCCGTCGGAGTCATCTGGGCCTGGCCAACATATCCGAAACGAACATTGGCCAATTTCAATTCCTGGAGGTTGGTTGAAGTGAATGCAAATATCAAAACCTGCCTGGGAACGTTCCAAATATTGACGAGGTGTAAGCACTTGAGACTTGAAGAACACCCGGAGAGTACTCGGAGAATGGGAGCGTCGAGCCTAGGGTCCCAGCGGTAGCTGTCGTTTTCTCCAGCAATAGCAAGAGCTTCCAACGATGCCTGTGCGCTCAATGTGTTGAGCAGCTGGAACAAACTTTTCCGTCTTGGGGCGAAAGATTTGCGGAAATTATGTATAGTTCGACGCATTCTCCTATATATCATATCAAGACGTAGTCGATTAACAAGGTAGGGTACTGGTGGTTCATTGTATACCGGGGGCGGAAGAGGAATGGTGAACCTCAAGGATTGAATGTTGGAAATCAAGTCGGAATTCTGCCCTTCAGATAGGACCTTGAGCAGCCTAGCAGCCCGTTTCTCTCCAGAAGTATCCAGAGAAAAGTGGAGGTTTGAGAAGATGTGTCTTCTACAACGCGAGTAAAAAACCCTAGAGACTAGCGAGCAGGCTACGAGCGTCATAACCTTCGTCTTGTGGTCGTTTTTTTGGAGCGCTATTTCATCGATGATGATATCCATTATTTCTTGAGGTAAAATTTCGGTTGCCAGATTATTGGTGGGTATCATGTTAGACTAGTTTAGAGGGCCAGGTAAGGAGAGCCGGGTTTATAAGTAGATTGCAGCCAGCATAGTAATGAGATGATGGGAACAACATTGAGGAGGCTGTGCCGCGCTATAGCAAGTTACGGGTTACCACTGTCCAGGACTTCCAGTCGCTCCGTCGACGATGAGGTGCATGTCCGCAGCCTACGGGAGCCCTAAAACGTCGCGTGGTGGCAGGAATTACTTTTATGAAAGACCTAAAAATTGATTATAACGACAATGCAGCCTCTGACTCCCAAGCCCACAAATCTAATATTTATGTCCTTTATTAGGACCTCGCCAGCTATACCTGTATGTATCTACCTCCATGACTACACCGATTCCACCATATGCCTCCATATCTCACCAAATGGGACTTGCAGATCCCTACCTTCATAAGTTAGCCACCAAGCCAGCCCTATAAAGATAGTCAAAACTTCAAGCACCGAGCGGGCCCGGCGACGTCATTCCAAATGCGCCGGTATCCACGGTACTATCATTGGTACAACAGGGTAGTACGTACTGGACTAGTAGAAGACCGTTCGACTTCGTTCTCGTAAGAATGCAGGTATATAACCAGAGAACTCAAAAATGATATTGATCTCAAGCCAGGTCAACCTTGCTATGAGGGGAAGTAGATCGTGCGCGTCACGCTGTATTTGCGTGGCAGGGGTTGATGCTTTGCATACGTAATGGCGAGACTTGATGTTAAAATTAACGACTTGAAGGTCCACGAATACCGGATTTGCCAATGCCTGGTCCAGCGCAGTCCATGCATCATGTGGATATAGGATGTCTTGTGGTAAACCGGTTTCTGTGCATATATCCAAGTTAATCGAAGTGACCCCATTGCGCGACGTTTCTCGAGAAAGAAGAGGGATAACGTTTCTAGACTTCTTTGATAATTCGACCTGGTCAAGGAAGAGGTTGCTATAGTAAGCTTGAAATTCTTCAGGCAAGAAAGAGCACTGAGATAAAAGGGATGGAAAGAATGTGAATTAAAGGAATAAACTGGATAAAATAAGACTCGAATTAGCATTTGCTAAGTTGAAGCGATTTGAAGCACATACAGTCCAAATCATCTCCACAAAATTCAAGGGTTTCTAGACATGGTGTTTCGCATGATATAAAATGCATTAATTCTTCAAGACTGTGCCGGTAAGGATTCGGAAAGGATAGTTTAAGTGTTTTTAGATAGGGAAACATTGGGAATGTAACTTGAGGCGATGTAGTTCGAGAACCAAATGAGTTCCGAAAGACACGAAGAAGATCTGGAAACATGATATATGTAATTTGGAGTGTCCGTATGGCCGAGATGGAATTAGAGACAACATTATCTGATGCAATTGTCTGTTCGATACGCTCGAAAGAACTATGAGCCAGTTTTAATTCCTGGAGATTGGTTGAGGTGAGTGCAGATATTAAGACCCGTTTGGGAATGTTCCAGACATTAACCACATGCAAGCACTTCAAGCTTGATGAACACCCTAAGAATATGCGAAGAAGAAGAGTATCCAGCCTAGGGTCCCAACGGTGAGCATCATTTTCTCCAATAATACTAAGAGCAGTCAGTGGCGCCTGACATAAGATGTCCAATAGTTGGACCTGTGCTTTCCTTTTTGGAGTAATACTGCTACAAACATCCTGTAACGTTCGTCGCAGTTTGCTATATAACACTTCAGGACGCAGTCGACTGCTGAGGTTGGGAACTGGGGGAGCATTGTAGATAGTGGGAGGGAAGGTGAGGCTCAGGGCTTGGACGCTGGAAACTAGGTCAATGTTCTTCCTTTGAAATAGGACCTTGAGCAGATTCGCAGCCCGTTGCTCTCCAGAACTATCCATAGGAAAGGTGAGTGTTGAAAAGATGTGCTTTCGACATCGCAAGTAAAAGGCCCTGGAGGCTAGCGAGCAGGCTACAAGCGTCATAATCTTTGTCTTGTGGTCGATTTTTTGGAGTGCTATTTGATCAATGATGAGGTCAATTATTTCTTGAGGTAAGCTTTGAGTCGCTGACTCGTTGTTGGGTATCATACTGGGCAGGTTTTGAGGTCGGGTAGAGAAAGAGGGGTTATGAATTTTTGCGCAGATGGGAACAAACATCGAGGAGGCTGTGCAGCGTGTAGCTGGATGGTAACCGGGCAGGTCATTATAAAGGAACGACCAGCGTGAAATGCCTGTTAGGCTGCTGGTGCGCGGGCCGCAAAGCTCAATCCCACACGATGTCGAACAAATGTAAGTAATCATCCTATGTCAACTTGGGACGTCGAAATCAAGATTCAGATGGCGGTTCAGTTGGTCACTGTTCACTGCAGTCGGAGAAGCTTGATATACAGTTATATGCCTGAGTGGTTTGTATGTAAGGGTGACAAACAGGTGCTAAAATTCGTTCAATCTAGTTGAAGTTTTGGCTGTACAAAAAGGGAAGTTATCCATCATAAATTGAAAAGATTGGTATCTGACGTACATATTAATCCGGGGTATGCGATACTACCTGATCATCGAACTCAATCGAATCTGAAGTCTGAGTGATGGAGCACCTGCCAGCCTGGGAAGCAAGGATAACAGGTCGACCGTGGTGTCCAGTTGCGGAGGAATAAATTCGGCAGGGTCCTCGTGCTTGGAAGAGAATAGCTTGATATTGAAAGTGACCCTCTCCAGATTCGTAAAAACTGGCCTGGTCAATATTTCATCTAGGAAGACCCAACCTTCCCCGGATTCCAACCTCCTGCGACGTGAGGGCCATTCCTGCTTCTTCGAAGGTACATATACATCTACCACAATCGACCTGACAGCGATGGTAGAGGTTCCTGAAATGAGGAAATGAGATAGAAAATACTGGGTTCCCTTGAAGTGGAATGAGTCTCCTATACAACTTGCAACCAGTTTGATGCTGCTTAAACGAGCGAGGCCGGGGAAGACAGGTCACACAAGGTCCTTCTTCTAACCCAGATTTCAGCATGATCAGATTGATTGGTCAAACAAAGGGATAACTTACAGATCGAATCAAGGTAATGAAATTCAAGAGTTGTCAAGGAAGGAGTGGCATGCAGGATGAACTGGTCGAGGTCTTTCCAATCTGCCCGGCCAGGAAAGGATATCACAAGGTTCCTGAGATTAGGAAAAGATGGGTAATGTCCAGCAGCGAAAGAATTTTGCAAGATGGTACAAAAGTGCTTATACGATAGGGAGGTGATTTGTAGTGTTTCGATCGTAAAAAAGTGAGGAGTCCCTGGAGTAGTCGATCTGACAGGCAGCTTTGGATATCCCGGACTTTTTAAATACACATTGCTAATCCTCAATTCTCGGAGGCTGCTTGATCGGAATGCAGCAATGAGCAAGGACTCGGGAAATCCCCAGATGATGTCTAAACACAGGGATTTGAGGGTTTGTCCCGCGCATACTTCGCGAAAGGCCGAGTCTATATCTGCCGTGGCTGAATACCATGAGTACTGGCCATTCTGTCCGACGAAGGTAAGGGTCCTCAACGAAGCCTGGTGACAGATGTGGATCAATTTACGTAGGCTGTTCGTTTCGAGACCGTGTTCAATAAGTTTGCGGTGTATATTGATTCTTGACTTGTAGACAATTCTTTTAAAGGCCCGAAGGCGCGTGTCGCGAGGGAGCTGGAATATTTCAGAAAATGAGGCTGCGTCGAAGGTAAATTGGAGTGAATGGATGGCCTGGACAAGATCACGACTGTTTCTACCCTGTAGGAGCTTGACGAGACTGGCAGCCCGATTGTAACCAGAGTTGTCCACATAAATGGTGATGCTTGAAAAAATATGCCCGAGGCATCGAAAATGAAAAGATTTAGAAACGAGGGAGCATGCTCGAAGGGTGGCATGTGCTGTCGAGCCTTGAACATTTCAACTCTGACGGGCCACTTCGTCAATTATGATATCGATAATTTCCTGAGATAAGGCGGAAAGTGCTGAAGGTTTTGCGGGAGGCATCCCAGTTCCGCATGGATGAAGTAAGGAGGAAGCGTTGAGCAGGAGGTGAGAAGAGAGGAAAACAGAAAGTGATTGAAGACAGCTCTCTGCATGACCATTGATATGATGATTTTCAAGTTGACGTTGTCGGCCTATCCCCCTAACAGTGCGGACTCTGGAGCCGCGGTAAAGTCATGATCATGGGCATGCTAACGCCTAGTCGCAGAAACTCACTTCGCCATCTTACTCTTGGGCATTCCATGTTCCCTATCACGACATGTTCCAATCTCCCTCTGCTGGTTATGAGCTTCCCTTATTAACATGCTCGCACTGGCCTCGTATTGCTGCAAAACTTCCTGAAAAAGGTTAGTATCGTGGAATACCTTGAACTGTTGTTGTGCATGCGTCATCATCGTAGGTGCTTTCAATATGACCTATCTAGCATTCAAAGTACTGATCAATCTGTTTGTTCTACAGCACGACGTTTGTCGACCTTGGGCTCGTCTCCCAACGGCATGAGAGCTTTACAAGGACTAAAGCTAGGTCTTAAAATTCGAGGACACAATGCTCTTTATTACCCAAAATGTTCTCCCCAATTTAAATGGCAGATTCGGCTCGCCACCAAGGGCCGTCAGGGTCCTCACCCCCAAATTTAGCCTGCTTATCGCCTCCGAACAACATCAGAGATGTGTTGTTGATCCAACATACAGATGTTGGACTAACCTTGACAAAGCCTTGACCTACACATTTTCCCCGGATACGAGTGGTCTTTTCCCAAGTTAGATAATATCTTTATTCATTTACAGTCGCTACCTCGATTTCAACAACCACAGCAATGGACACCAAATTTCTTTAATGTTGGACACATCTTCACTTCGATGATGTCTAGTATACCATGGGTCAATAATTATGTCGAGCTTGATGACTGAGGGGGTGTTGACCAGTGGGTAGATTTCTCTTACTTCCATAACTAACCCTAATATTCTTCTGTGAATGGATATTCGCTATAGGGCTAATCAAATGCTATCGTAAAAGCACAAATGCGCCTAGACCGGTGCTGATCTAAGGTTTGCACAGTAGACCTACAACTAGCGATGAGTACAATCTGGTACTCATGAAGGAATACGAGCTACCTAAACAGCGCGGTTCGCTAGTCAACTTGAGTTGAGGCAAGAAATTCATCTACACGAATCCTAAGAGGACAGCCATTAGCAATGCACATTCGAAACTCAAGTTTGAAGTCGTCAGACCTTCGTAAAATCTTCCATGTAGGCAGCACAGTCACCTACTTCCCAATACAGAAATCCTTGAAGAGAGAATCAAGCACGTCCTCAACCCCAATGTCTCCCGTAACGCGCCCGACAGCTTGAGCTGCATATCTTAATTCCTCAGCTGCGATGACGACATCTTCGGGAGCTGCAGTGGTCAATAGTAAGAGAGCAGTCAAGGAAGGCAATGATCTCTCACGTAAAACAAGGAATGCTTCTAAGAATTTACAAGCAGACTCGAGATGTACGCGATGACGTGCGCGGGTTATAATTGGACCATGAAGCTTGCTTTGCGATTGAACACCCTGTTGGGATGAGTTGGGGTCGTGAATATCGAATCTATACAACGCAGCAAAATTGTCAGTCGCATTGCATTCCGAAACCACGACTTCTATACCTGGACTTCAAAGATTTCGCAAGGCCTTGCACGAACTCGTGCGAGCCCTCCCCTGTCGCTAAGCTGGCTATCCATGATCGACCTTGAAGACTGCCCATATTGTCCTCTTCGGCCTGGTGTACTTGCAATTCCAATTGAAAAAGCGACCTTTGAGAAGGAGGTACCAAATCCGACTTGTTGAATAAGAAGTAAGTTGTAGGTGTCACAATCTCCTTGACTTCGGAAGGGATTTGCGAAGACGTACGAAACAGTACGTCAGAAAGTGGAAGCACACATAGCGAGATATCCGCGTTCTTAATGCTGCGAACGAGCGAGAACAGAGAATGAGATGATATTATAAAGGATGGTGGGATGACCTACGCGTCAAGACCACGCTGGACACCGATTACTTCCACCACGTCATGGGTTTCTCGCAAACCAGCTGTATCGGCCACGACGACCGGTAATCCACCAATATCAAGTGTAAGTTCGATAACGTCTCTTGTCGTTCCAGGAATTGATGTCACAATGGATGCTGGGCGATTGGCTTGTAAACGACAATCAGAATCAGAGGTTGACTAACAGGAAGAATAGAAAGAATATTCGAGGCACAAATAACACTTACCTAAGTAATTGAACAAGCTGCTTTTGCCTGCATTGGGTGGACCGAATATAGCCATCTTGATTCCTGAACGGACCAATTCGCCTCTTCTATTATCAGACAGATGTTTCCTGATCTGCGCAAGAAGATCGGCGGCCTCAGCTCTGGCTATTTCCATGAAGAAACAAATTAAAAAAGACAATCAAGTAGCAAAGAGCAGTGAAGTTCACCTTGCTCATAGACACCCTCTTCAATGTCTTCGCCTTCACCGAAGTCAATAAGAGCCTCAACTTGAGCTAGGCAATGAATAATTTGTGTTCGCAAAGAGTCGTACTCTGCTCGCGTCTCTCCCTGAGATAATTTAATTTTTGTGGGATACTGCATTGATCTCTGCAAAAACACTTACGCCTGCGCTGCCCAAAGCCCATAGCCTTTGTACCTCCGTGTCGGCTTCAATTAAGTCATGTAAGCCCTCAACTTGGGTAAGGTCTAAACGGCCTCCAAGCAAGGCTTGACGCGTGAATTCACCAGGCTCGGCCGGCCGGAGGCTCGGAAATGAAGAAAGGGCTGAGAGCAGAGCAGAAATAAGAGCCCTGCCAGAGTGAATATGTAATTCCAATGTGGGCAAAGTCGTATATGAGTACGGGGCTGTGTACTATACATCAGTCAAAAAACCATATAGGGCGGACCTAGCCTAACGAACCTTTGAAATACACAGCCAACCCATCATCTATGAGCATCTCGCTTTCCGGGTGGACGATACGACAACGCTGCATTTTCCAGGGCGCAGGATCCAGCAGTGGTTTTTCAGATTTGTGAGACCGAGCCATACGCTTCCAGACATGCAGAGCATCCGGACCAGATACTCTTACAATGGCAACACCGCCTTTTCCTGGCGGAGTTGACAAGGCGTAAATGGTTTTTCGCTGTGCATCGGTCGTCGTTAAATTGGCGATATTTCTTTCCCAATACAGCCTAGCTTTGCGGGCGGGGCTCCCCAGGACGTGCCTATGTGTCGTCTGTATCCATTTTGAATATTGCCGGCCAAAGAAGGACATAGAAGGGTCTGTGCAGTGTGCAATGGCCTGGGCGTTGTAGGCGAGCAGCACGTGGTTCTCACGGAAACCCGATTCATAGTCACACCTCGGCGAAGCTTATCACTTTATTTCGAGCTCTTCCACCCCAACCAACCCCATCTAATTCAAGTTGATCGCCAGGACCTCTTCTACACAACAAAATGGGTCAAACACGTACGTTCTATGGTCCTGGCGTTCCTAACTGAGGTCTGATCACTCGAATGCTTTCAGCTTCTCAGTTTATGGAAGACATGGAGAGACGCTCCAATTGTTTGTCAAATTTTGTCGTTCCATCCGTAGACCTCATTCATCTACGATGCCCTTTTAGTCACTCAACCCGAGTTGGAACGTTTAAAAAAGCGCTTTATGAAGCTCGATAGGTGTGTGGCTGGAGCGGAACCTCCGAAATTCTTGGGCAGTAGTAACAAGGCGGAACGCATAGCGATGGCTCTGGATCTATCGATCGCGAAGAGTTCTTACAAATACCCCAGATTGCAACAAATCCTTTAGCCTCGCGGATGATTGCCATCTTCGACCAAGAGTGCGTCTCTTCTGCTTCCTATAACAATGCTTTCTTATGAGTCGTAAATTCATCTTTAGTGGTGGAGGAACGGTCGACTTTCAGGAGTTCGTCGGTGGACTAAGCGCTTTCAGCAGTCGTGGTGGTCGGGAAGAGAAATTGAGATGTAGGTTTTCTTTGTTCTATTTTAGTTTGGATATCTGACACTTTTCTTGCTTTTTCCTTCATGGCAGTTGCTTTCAACGTGTATGACGTTGACAGAGACGGTTTCATCTCCAACGGAGAGTTGTTCCTCGTGCTGAAAATGATGGTTGGCAATAATTTGAAGGTGAATATTTTCCTCGTCTCCGTCTTGTTCCACCCTTACGGAATTGACACTCAGGATCAACAATTGCAACAAATCGTCGATAAGACCATCATGGAGGCCGATCAGGATGGAGATGGAAAACTGAGCTTCGAAGAATTCGCACAGACAGTGGCCAACACTGTACGTTGCTCTTCCCCTCCTTCCCTTCCGAATGCTTCTCACTCTAAACCTCTAGGATATCGTCAAACAAATGACTCTCGAGGATCTATTTTGAGCCGCCACTCGATGGTGTTACTCCCCGGCGACCACCTTTCTTGCTGGTCGTCCAACCATACCCACAATACATACCCTGGCGTGGACGACCCATGCAAACATCGCAAAGACATTTCAGCCATAGGAAAAGACGAAATATCGGACGTACGCGTAATCACACTTCCCTCTCTTTCCTTTTTTCGGTGTTCAAGATCAGCATCTCTTCCCTCTTTCCTGCATTTTGTACCATCTTGTTGTGATCCTTGTATTTGGTAAATATGAAAGAGTAATTATTGCTATTTGCAATAAAGATGGCACTTGTGCGAAATCCATCAAAAATCGCACCTTCCAAGGTCCCAACTTCCGTCCGCCATAACTCAACGAAAACTCAACCGTTCTCGACGATTTTATGTGCGTTCGATTCGCCTTAACGAGCTCTATTGCGCCCCATAATTTTCGCAACGTAAAAATTAGTATATAAAAATCTCAAATTTCCCAGCCTTGTGTTAGCTGTGTAAGCCATAACACACCAAATACGCAGAAATCCTTGGATGTTGCTTCGAATATCAGTTCATATAAGCTAGTTACAGTGCGCCCCAACGAAAAAATGAAAGAAATCGGCCAGCAAATGACCAAAATCGAGTTTGTCTCTGTGCATGTCACCAGCTGCCAGCTGGCGACGTCACAGCAGTCACTCCTTCTTTATCTTTGACCACATCGACGAAGATCGGTTTGACAGCGCGTGAAGTTTGAGCATGTTCAATGCCGGCATTCTCGTTGGCCGGCTTCGATGTCTTCCGTTGACCGGTCGTCTTGCCTTTGGATTGGTTTTTACGCCTAGTAAGGTTGGGCATAGAAGCAGGGAAAGAATGAAAATGCAAAGGAGTGTGGGGTAATGTGTGGCGAAGCGGGGAAAGAGAATGGGTGACTGTTGAGTCACAGCCTGCAATGTGCACATGCCTTTGCGGTTGAACTCGATTTCAGTCAATTCTGGACCGATTTCTTTCATTTTTTCGTTGGGGCGCACTGTAACTAGCTTATATGAACTGATATTCGAAGCAACATCCAAGGATTTCTGCGTATTTGGTGTGTTATGGCTTACACAGCTAACACAAGGCTGGGAAATTTGAGATTTTTATATACTAATTTTTACGTTGCGAAAATTATGGGGCACAATAGAGCTCGTTAAGGCGAATCGAACGCACATAAAATCGTCGAGAACGGTTGAGTTTTCGTTGAGTTATGGCGGACGGAAGTTGGGACCTTGGAAGGTGCGATTTTTGATGGATTTCGCACGAGTGCCATCTTTATTGCAAATAGCAATAATGAAACCTTACACTTATCAGTATCTTGTCCGATCCATCTTGTAACGACATGTTCAACTTGTGGGACCGGGCCGAGGTCCAAGCTGTGGAGCCGAACTAGCATCGTTGAACCACGACTACTTACTATGCTAAACTGCCAGCATGCCAACTCAATCAAAGAATGAAAAGTAAGGATCATCACGCTAGGCATTCCTACCACTCGACTGAAATTATCTCCCCAGAATACGCCGGGCCATGACTCATGATCGATGATCTTCAAGTCCTTCCCATGAATACTACGGAATTTGTCTATAGTGAAAGAGTCGTGTCCATTACCGATATGACGCGTCGAAGACCTCAAGTGCACTCCATTATGCAAGATCCAGAAAAGTGGAGTCTGCATAATACACACGGTGGCCTATCCCTCTCTGAAAACCCCATATCCTGCGCCATAATGGGTTGTGGTTTTATCAGGAGTTGAATAAAGTTGGTTAAAAGAGTTTATCGAGCTTGAACTGTGAGTCTTTGACATTTGAAAGGTCTCTGCGACCGACCCTTCCTTTGCCTTCTGAAATGTTCATGACATGGTACTGATCACTACTTATCACACCAGGGGACCATTGCCTACCACGTTTTCCAGTAAACATATTGTTCCAGCCTCAAGTCGTGTGCCTTCCCTTTTCCACTCAATCTCACTTCCGCAACCGTCGGCGTCAACGCTGTCGACGCGCCCTAATTTCATCACGTGATCGACGTTGACGTGTTCGAACTTCGCGGCAACTCCGGTCCTCGCGTCGTCCACGTTTGACTCGAACCAGCTACCAAGATGGCGAATGTATAACGCTCAGTTACGGTGCACAAACCCTACCTTCCACCACCTACTCCTCCAAATTTATCTTATACGGCGATGATATCCCTCCTGTCAAGCTGGTTGACGACTCTGTCCCTAATTTTTGGTGGATGCTGCAGCAATGCGATTACGCTGGAGCAACTTACACTTGAACATCCCAATATTGGGTCGGTACTAACGCTTTTTCAGTTCCTGGTGATTTCCCTATATGGGTTACCGAAGTTCATTGTGTGGACGTGGCTTGGTCCGAGGTTCAGGCCGCGTAGGGTGCCGATCGTACACTATTTTATCCAGGTCGCGTTGTTCTACTTTATTTCTCTGCTAAACAACGCTGCGTTTGCGTATCGCATTCCCATGGCCGTGCATATTATATTCAGGAGTGGGGGTCTGATTATTAGTATGCTTATGGGCTGGCTGATCTCGAAGAAAAGGTATGACATCGAAAAACATGATAATAATAAAATTGAAATTTCTTTATGTAGATATACCACGACACAAGTACTCTCTGTGCTACTAGTCACTGGCGGAGTGATTATTACGACTCTTTCCGCCCAACCTTCTTCCTCCAAATCTGCTTTGACAGCTAATGCCAATCCCTATACCTATGCAACAGGCATCGGGATTCTAACGTCGGCTCTCCTTCTGTCAGGCCTTCTTGGCTTGATCCAAGATTGGACATACTCGAAACATGGCAGGCCTACACTATCCTCTGGCCAATCAGTGTCTGAGGGCCCAGCTCCATGGCAAGAGTCCATGTTTTACCTCCACTTCCTTGCACTTCCACTGTTCATCCCTCTATTGCGCGATCTGAGCACCCAAATGGACGAAATCAATTCCACAGGCCCTCGAGCTACTTTTAGCCTTCCAATTCCTCTTCCTGCAGCAGGCAATCTTACTACCGAGTTTCCGATGAACATCGTCCCGCCACATTCCCTTCCACATCTTCCGATCCACCTCTTTCCGCAATCCGAGAATGTTTCGCTACTTTCGATCACTCAGCCACCTCTCAACGCAAATACCCTTTCAACGGGCTTCAGTCATATCATGCTTTCAGTGTCTATCCCTCACATCTACCTACCTCTCCTCTTAAACACTATTACACAACTCTTTTGTGTCGCCGGTGTGCACAGGTTAACGACGCGTGTCACTGCACTGACAGTCACCCTCGTGCTTGTCGTGCGTAAAGCTGTGAGCCTTATCATCAGTGTGATTGGCGTGTCGAAAGTGGGCCTGGCCGTGCGTGATGCTACCCACTCTGCACTGGCAAAGCTGTCGTCTTCCCTTGGAATCTCCTTACCGGACGGGGGGTGGTTTTCAAATGTGTTGGGTGTCGATCTTGATACCATATTCAGCTCTGTTGGTGGTGCCTTTGTTGGCGAAGGCGCCTCTGCGAAGAAGCCTCCGCAGGTGGATAATAGAATGATGTGGACAGGTGCGGTTCTTGTGCTACTTGGAACAGTTGGGTATACCATTGGGACACGTCCTCGGGCGCCTAGGCAGGAGGATAAAAAGAAAAAGGAATAGAATATTATTTTGGACTCTAAATCATGACTAGATCGAATTTGGGAAGATGTTTTTATTTGACCTTGGATGGGATGTTTGATCTCTAGGTGTAAATGGTTGTGTAGAATAGTATCAATGTATAGTAATAGTGTACTCTGAGCTCAGATAAGATGAAATGCCTAGTTCTGGTGATAAGATAACCCGGTTCAGGGGCTGGCAATGGGCTAGGACCACCGACGATTGCCTCGGATTGGTCGCGGGGCAGTCTAGATCATAACCTCGAACATACCTCTTATAACGTCCACCACGGTCCACGACGACAATTTGACAAGGCCGACGTGGAACCAGCGGCATATGGCGCAGTGAAACACACACCTTTGCCGGTGAGCTGATTTTTCACGCCGGGTTCTATTTAGCCTGTTTGATATTTAACCACCTCGATCCGCACCCACCTTCACTCTCCATACATCCCCAACGATTCCATGGCTTCTAAAAAGCCCATGCGCCAGCGAGTCGAGGAGTATATCAACAAATTACAAGAGGAAATCGTTGTTGCTTTTGAGAAGCTCGACCCGAACGCTCCGTTGTTCAAACGCGATTCATGGATCCGCGCACAAGGAGGCAGTGGAAAATCGTGTGTATTCGCTGTACCCCACGACGATGAGGCCACTATCGCACACGACACCCCTCGTTCGATCCTCGAAAAAGCCGGAGTGAACATCTCCGTCGTCCATGGCATCCTTCCACCACCAGCTATAAAGCAGATGCGATCTGATCATACTTCCATGCCCCTTCCCGATCGTCCTGAGGGTCTACCTTTCTTTGCAGCTGGTATCAGCCTGGTGGTTCACCCGCGTAACCCGCACGCGCCAACTGTTCATGCTAACTATCGGTATTTCGAGATCACGGAGCCCAAGAAGGCTGTCGACCCCGACCAAACTCAAGAGCAGGAACCGGAACTCCTTGCATGGTGGTTTGGCGGAGGGTCAGATTTGACGCCTTCGTACCTCTACGAAGAGGATGCTGTGCACTTCCATTCGACAATACAAGCCGCTTGTGATAAACATGGTCCACAGCTCTACCCTGCGTTCAAAGAATGGTGCGACGAGTACTTCTACATCCCTCATCGGGGTGAATGCCGTGGAGTCGGAGGACTGTTCTTTGACGATCTTAATGAAGGCAACCATGGTCGTCTCAGCCCAGATATCAAGCGTCCTGTTACGCAAGAGGAAATCTTCTCGTTCATTCAAGAGGTCGGAAACGCTTTCGTTCCTTCTTATCTCCCTATCCTCAAAATCCGCGCTCCTACGCCTTATACACCCCACCAGCGACGCTGGCAGCTCATCAGGAGGGGACGATATGTCGAATTCAATTTGGTTTACGATAGAGGGACAAAGTTTGGACTTATGACACCCGGAGCGAGGATTGAGAGCATTTTGATGAGCTTGCCGGAGACAGCCCGCTGGGAGTATATGACAGATATGGGGGAAGAAGGTACAGAAGAAGGTAAGGTGATTGCTGTTTTGAAAGAACCGCGAAATTGGGTATGAGTCGTAGAGGTCAAAAATAAATAGTATTTGTATAGTATTCATCCGGAAATTGTCTTCCCCAGCTCTGAGCGTGCGCTGTAATTTTCAGGACGACGCCCTCGCGGCTTTATAGTGCAGCGAATGACTTGAGTTCATAAACCTCTCCGAAGAGGATTATTACAGTTGAGCTTTCTGGATCCAATTTTTCTGAAGCTGAAGCAGTGGGAGAGCTTTCAAAGTAGTGCCCTATTTTTCAGCACTTCTGAAAAAGGTAAAAAGACGGAAGTATCGAAAGGCGCCTGATTGTGCGTGATTCAAGCTGTCATGGCCGAAAATCACCAAAGTTCTATTTTGTGTATCGAGGCCGATACAGCAGTGCAAATAGGACTATACCTTCGTCTCTCTCGACCCTCCCCACTCCCCAAGCCAAGTACTGGTCTGTACTGGGAGACATGAGTATGGGAACAGATGTCAATGTGTACTTATCTCTTCAAAGAGAGAACATATTGCAAGACCTCTCCTGCCACCTTGACCTGCAGTTGCTTAACACCGATCATAGTCAGGTATTGAGTACTGGAGCGCTCCTTGTCCCACAGATTAAGGCAGGCTTTTTGAAAGGTACACATGCCATACTGGCATCCATGATGTTCTTCAGTCGCCTATATTTCGCTCGTCAATCTCATTCAATTCACCCATGACAGGCCATGATCATGATCAATACTAGTAGTAGCGCCAGAGATAAATGCCTAGTTAATACGAGAGAGTTGACATGAGGGATATAAGAGATCCAGCCGTGGAATATGCGCGCCAGGGATGTGCACAAGGAGAGAGGAACGGAGGCCTGAGTGGTAGTGATCGTGGAGAGGTCGACGTTGATAGCAAGCTGGAATTTTTCCAATGCCGTTCTGTCATCCGCTATATCTAGCCACCTCATCTCTTTCCGTCCTACTCTCGCAAAACAGTCGACGCACTGGTATATAGGTTCGTATGGTCTATCCCCCTTCCTTCGTTCTTACTAGACAATATATGTTCCCTTAAAAGGCATCTTTCTTCAAAAATACATGCCGGTTTTACTACTACGCGGTGGCAGACCTGTTGTGTCAGTGCCACATAGGTGCCACAGTAGGCAACTGAAGAACAACACTACACCTTTATATCACTTCCTTGCGCCATAAACCACCAACAGCCTCGGTCTTCGAATCGATCATTACTTCATCGTTTTCGAGCTCTTGATTACCGGGATTTGATATTGATGCGAGTATTTATGGGTGTTTTGGAGGGTTTCTATATTTAGCATGCTTGGCCCCTGGTCCCAACGTAAGACCAGATTCGCTTCGAACCACCATCGATGATTTAAGAGGTGACCATGGAAATCCCTCCAGGACCAAAATACGTCCTCCAACTCCTGCCTTTCTTCCTTCTTCCTTCAGTCATCGCCTTTGGGCTCATACGTTTCAGTGCCGTATATTTGGTCGTCATTGTACCGAACTGGCTGGCTATACTCTCTATAATCCTAGCTCGCCCCCTTCTTATCATTTTCCAACGCTACTACGCAAGACATGTTGACAAAAATGCAGCAGCGGTTCACAATGCTTTCATCATTCCTCACATAGAAGAAAAGAGACCTGCATTTGCGGGATTATCGATCATCAGGACTTTAGTCAATGATTTCAAGACAGGCTACCCAGGCGATAGACTTCTGCAGTGGAAGGAGAAGTACGGGAATGTGTTCCAGCTGAGACTTCCTTCAGACAATCGGGTGAGTTGGCCATGTCACTATTACAGCGGACTTCAAACTTATCAGATGTCTAGATCGTTACATTTGAACCGGATCATGTCAAGGTGAAAAGCTATATTGTGTGGTATATCGGATAGAGAGGATTT